>JABCKT010000386.1:0-16738 GCA_018858115.1 Tephrocybe rancida | reverse complement strand
CGCTCTTTCTCCTATGCGCTCTACCTGATCCCATGCCATCTGCTCTAATCGCCCGCTCAGCATTCCCAAGAGCCCTGCATCATCGTTCTGTTGCGTGTTCCGCAGCAATCCAATATCCGTGGCATAAAGTAGCCTTTGGATAAAGTTGACGTATGGGAACGGCACGAACGGTTAGGCACTCACCCTGCACTCAATGTCGGAGGATGCTCTGTATATTCCAGGCGGTCGTGAGTCTCTGTTCAATTCCTCTGCTGAGGAAATTGATGCTAAAATATAATTGTAGCTGTCCAAGGGGACAGCGATCGACCCGACAGCTTTCCCCCCACCCTCGCGTGTACAAGGGCCCTATGACGGTTATTCGAGCGCCTACTTTCTGTTAGCTTGGCGCCCTTGACAGTCGCCGCGTACGCTACGGCCGGCTCCAACCACCCTATCGTCCATGGTCTCCTCGGTGTCTCGCTCGTAATGCATAGCCATATCACAGTACGGCATTCCATTGTTTTGTTTCGAAAATTATACTGAAGAAGCGAACTGTAGTTCGATGCATGCCTGGTGGACTACGTGCACAAGTGCAAGTCCCCTAAATAGCCCCCATAGTGAAATAGACCCTGCGTGCGACTGTCGGTGTGATGATTGGCGTCTATCAGCTCAACACGAACAATATTGGTAAGTAGGACGCTGGGCATGCACTATCCAAGCCTGGCAAATTCTTATACCCAGGTCTCGCTGAACTCATTTCGAAGGTCTGGGCCGCATGATCGTGATATATCCGCTGTGTTGTAGAAGAACCCAATGTGATCGTACTGCCTTCATTCTCTTCAAAAGGTCATCCGTTCTCCCAGTCGTCGAATCTTTGAATCACTGTCGGCGTGCCACTATGACCCGTTCTCTGACCCTTGGATGACGCTCCAGGAGCTAACTTCACCCCACTTATGTGTTATTGCATCACTGTAGTCAAGTACTACTGTGAAGTTAGACAGCTCACCCGCTACTGGTTAAGCCCCTCGCCGAGCGCCTAGCTTCCTCGCCTTGCGTGCCATGTTAAGTATCCGTGTAACTGGCGATAACGACATTGAACTTCAAGTTGGTTTAGTGTCACGCAAAGTGCTTGGGCTTTCACCTGTCGGTCTAGGCAGATCAGATCTCAGAATCAAACCTACACCAGCTTCGGATAGCTTTTTACATGACATTCATGCCCCCACTCGCATACCTTCTCATATCTGACCATGCATAATACCAAAACAAACATCTTCGATACAAAAACCACAAAAACATCTTGTTACAAACTAAAAATGCCTAGGAAACTTGATCCGAAACTCTTCTTTGCACCTCGGGGACCTGGGTTCGATCCGTGCACTTCGTCATAGCCAGCTTAAAGGCCGATGTTGATGGGGCTGCAACCAAGGGTGAGGAGACCGCTCTGTAGTACAGCTATGAGTGTCTCTGATGATAAGACTATATAGAGGATACTCACGAAGGTGTTGCCGCTGCAGCAAACAGCTTGCTGATTGCTAAATGCAATGACGTCAGTTCTTGTTCAAAACCTAAAACAATGAAAGCATTGTTCACCATTGGGTGCTTCCGAGGCCGATGACGGTGATGGGGCTGCAGGTCACTGTAAGCGGCAAATCAGTATGTTGTCCATGGCGATCTGGAGGGAAGAACTAACGGCCAACTTGACCAGTGAGCGGCCCAAGAACGACGCCAAGGAGGCCAGAGAGGAGGCCAACGAGGGGGTTAGCTGCCTATGAACGTCTCAGTGAGCTTTATATACCAGCACATTTTGGTGGTAACACACAGATTGGACGCTGTTGCAGCACTGCTGAACCCCGGTGTTGGCATTGCAGGAGACGGGAGCACCATCACGGGGGAGGACGCTGGCCGCGGAGGCGCACAGAGCGAAGACGAAGAACAAGAAGAGGGTGTGGACACGGGCGAACATTCTTGAACGGTTGAGTACTAGGTGAGTAGCTGGGGTGTTTAGTGGAACTGGGTGTTCAACTGAAGAAATTCCATTCTCCTCCTTCGCCTTTTATGCAGTCCACAAAGAATTATTCTGAATTTCCAGCACCCGTCCATGACCGCAATAGTCGCTGAAGTCTTACGTGAATTGTAATTTTTTTCTTCATTCGACCACAAGGAGACTTCAATGGGTCCGGGAAATGTCACAAGTGAAAGCTCCGGTCTTAGTCTCCCACTGTCTGTCACTATGTCAGGGATTTTCGTGTGGGTACGTATACGTCACTTGTATCAGGTTTGTGGCATCCTGACAGTTGATTTTCCTTCTCCTCGTCAGACCACCAAGCAGATCGCACGATGCAAGTATTACGGATTAACACTTCCAAACGTCTTGATTGCGATTCCTGTGTATTAGTATCAATGGCACGGCGCCAAAAATTGCTTTCATTTTCAATATTTCTTTAAGCAGTGAACACATGTACTGATTGGTGTAGAATCGTTATTTTCTTGACGCCTGGCGCCAAGCCGCCCTTCATCGCGCCACAGACCACCCTGCCCTTCACGAGACCCAGACACCACCGCATCAGCGAAAAATTTTACACACGGGGTAGTTCATCTCGGCTAGAGTGGGGATCATCCTCTTTTTATTAGCATTCACTTACGGCACCTTGATGGTGGTGTGAATCAATGCCGGACATTTGACAGAGCGGCGTTCTTCATATTTCGCGGCGGTACACATTATTCCACCGCGTTGGCCTTGTGTTCTTCGAAGAGGAGCATTCTGTGGCAGGCCCTTGTGCCTTTTTATTGCAGGCTGTGAAATTCACGATATAAACATACCGGATCACGAGTGCCTGCCGGACCTGACGTGTGACAAGACACGGTTCAAATCGCGTCCACCTTTGCGCCGCACCGCCCTGAATTTGAATTTGAAGGCATCGAGCTATACTTGAGTGTTTATAGTCATTCTCGCAGAATATTTACGGATTTGTGTCAGTATAGAAGCTTGAGTAGATCAAATGGATTGCGACATGCTCAACAATAGTTCCTTCGCTCCTTCAAGTGCTCTGCGGAGATTTCCCTGGTCATGAACCAAGAAACGTCAAGGCAGTTATGAGATGTCTCAAAATTCCATCTACTGTGTTCTATCTCCTTTTCCTATTAGCGGAGGACTGCGAATCAAAGGAACACTGCACTCATGAAAGAAAGAAAAAGGCTGTGCGCCACACGACATGCCTCGACCTTCCTACATCGACCGACGCGCGAAAGTGTTAGGTTTCTTCCAAGGTTCTTCGCTTCTAGAAAATGCACCTTGACCTGATTAGAACCCTGCATACAGGTAATTAATTTACCTTCCAATCGACGGTGAATTTGATTTTTCGGGTGTCTCTGTCAGCGATGACGTTGTGCTCGGCGATACCAAACTCGTGGATCCCTACGTCACGAAAGGCATCATGAGCCGTAACTTGCAGCCCACCCTCTCCCACCCCCGACCCTTCGTCTTCAACGGAGAGGACGCGCGTCATCTATACTAGTACGTAGTCTCAAGACCGTCACGCCCCGACACCAAACGCCGTCCAGTACCCCCGAGGATTTACTCGTCCATCAGAGAGCTCTTCATCTTGGGGGCGTTGGTCGAGCATATGCAACTAACTCTCGACAGTCCACACTGAGTGAAACTCAAATCACCTTACACTCCGCCAGTATGAGCGTTAATCTATCAAATCAAAGTTGATTTGAGTGAGATGGTTGGTCTGTTGTCAGATGGTCGTAACAGCCCAGGGTACGAGGAAAAAAGAAGCACACCTCTTGCGTTTGATATATTACAAATTTCAGAGATGCATCCGTATTGGATGCAAGAAAGCGTTCTAACCAAAGTACAGCACATGTGTTCGTCTGTCCTACAGCTAGGGAAGTGGTGGATTGAAAGGGTTTTGAGGCGAACGATCAACATCGTCAGTTTCCTTTCCAGGTCGGTGGTATACAACACTCTACTGAGTCTATCAGTCAAATTCTAAGACAAAGGTATCACATAGCGGTTCTCCAATAGTATCCGTCGAACTTCATTCACAACAGTCCGTCGTTTCCACGCTTCTTTACCTTCACAAGGCCATATTGGCTCTACCACGGCAGGATCACAGACCACACAAACCAAGCCCAAACTCAAGCTCAAACACCGCCCACCCTCCCACAGTGTGTCCAATACGGCACGACCTCGTAAGGGTGTCCACCAGGTGGGGGTCGTATGAACGGTGCCAAGAAGAGGAAGACGTTCGTGCACCCTAAGGCGAGGGTCGCAACTTCGGCGTATGGGCCGACACGCTGTCAACGTGTGGGGCCAGATTGCCAAGAGAGGTAGACGACGCCGAATGATATGAGAGCGTTGCGTTGATGACGGAGAGGGGGTATGATTCTGCGGAGGGAACGGTGAGGGAGGAAAGGTGGAAGGGAGAGACTCGAGAGGATGGGACTTATGGTATTGATAACGAAGTCGTAAGCGTCACCCGGAGAAAGCGCGAACATGGTGATGACATAGACAGGCCAGTCTGATGAGGATGTCAGTTGACCGCATAGATCTCAGAGGCCACAATTAGGTATGCTTACGCAGCCAAAGCCCCGTCAGCGGCGCATTGAATGGCCAATTAGATGCCCTCAGTTTGCTGAGAGGGGATATTTCTTCGCGACCGAGCTCTTGGTTTACACCCCCTTGGGGCGAAAATCTGAAATCGTATCAAGAAATGATAAGGTATTCTAGACATGGGGCTGACCACAGTCAATACATTCCCAATATTCCCCAGCGCGGACATAGAAACGAAGACCAAAAACACATGCTCCGTTCGAGGCCCATATACGTTTTGGAAAAGCACGGCAGCGACGAGACACCTGCGAGGTTCGTGACGTTTGCAAGCATGTACAAGGCGGTGGCTACTCAATGGCCACCGGGGCCGCGATGCGAATCGCCCTCTTGGGGTTCTTCACCTTCGACAGTGCGTAGACGTTGCTGAATCCGACGTACGAGTGAGCGTTCGATCGGGAGCCGCACGAGAGTCAACGATAGCGAAGTGCGAGGCTCTTAGCAAGACCGAAATACAAGTTGGGGCGTTTATACCACGAGATTCTGGGAGAACGAGGGGATGGATGCCTGCCTGGGGTCGAAACGACAGCGGCGGTTCCAACGGTGGCGGCGGTGTCATGTTCTGGATGGATGGGACCGTGGTCGAAGCACAATACCTTGTTGGATGGATGCTGCTTGCAGCAGCCACATTCCGACGGTCAGCGGGGATGGGAAAATAAATGGGACGGAGTACGTAGGTGAAGCTCTCCTGCGGCGTCGTTTGAGAGCATTTGGCGGTGTGCCAGCCGGCCAGGGAGGTACAGACAAAGCACAATACTGGGATGTCTTGGGTTCATCACCTCCAGTACCCGTTAGACCACGGGTGGGTTAAACGAGACGCCTCCTTGCTGAATTATTTTTGACTTCCCAAAAATCTAGTGGTTGCAATCCCCAATGAGCGGAATACACGAAGATGAACTCGATGAAATTTGGATGAGATCAGAGATGCTTGAGGAATGAAGTCTACACAGCCACATCATTTGAACTCGTCATTGACGGTGATGCCAGCCCGCCAGATTCACTTAACTCCTCCCACTCAAGGACCACCACTGTCAATTCACTATTGTCGTTGTCGTACGATAGCGAGACCCGTGATGTGTCTAGGGCGTCATGAGGGTTGTTCATCATATTGTCAGAAAGAGAAAGCTGATGGTGAGAAATTGAACAAGGAACATTCATATTAAATGCATTTCTCAGAGCGCCCGTAGATATTTACATAGGAACTATTCAGAGGCAAGACGGCGACAATAAATTATCCAATCATTCCACATGACGGCAGGGTATGTATGCATGAAGTGCGCGGGGTAACGGAGGTATGTATGAATGAGGATGATAATGGATGGCGATAGTATAATATAGCGCGTAAGATGTATAGAAGCGACAATGAAAGAAACGAAGAATGAAAAGATAACGAAAACGAAATGAAGTAGGTAGTTAGGTTCGAGGTAATGAGATGGAACTCGGGGTAGATATGGTTCGCGGGGCTTGGGTTTGGCGTTTCACTTGGGCCTCTAACTTGACGCGCTGCTTCCGAAGGTCATCGTCCTTGAGTTTGACGGCAAGAGCGAGCGTGATGAGGGCCTCCGGGCTGGTGGGAAGGATTTCAGGCGAAGGGCGAAGGACAGCGCTCAAAGCAGCATCAGCCGACGAAGCCTCGAAAATCTGACGACGGCAACACGAGACTAGTACGATCGCGACGCGGAATAAGAAAGGAACGCCTAGGGATGACACTCAGCATGAGCGAGGAAGTTAAACGAGACGGGCATACCCTCGAACAGGAAGATATCCCAGACCCTGTTCAGATAGTCGGAGGGGAGGAAGCCAACGAAAAGAGACGTGAACCTAGGAAGCAGTGAGATACGGAGACGACAGAGTAAGGAGACAGGCTAACCATGGCCGACAGACAGCGCTGGGAGTAATACCAAAGTCACCAAATAGTTTTTTGGCAGTGGTAGGATCTGTGCTGTCCATGGCGCGGCCGAAGAGAGTACCGGCGACGTCGATCTGCATCGATGACGATGAGAAGTAGGGGCGAATGTGGGTGTCCATGACGGAGACGAAGATCCAGAACGCGTCTTCCTCAGGGGCAAGAAGGAGAAGGTGGCCCGTGATGAGAGTCAAGCCTTTATTATCGAAATCAGTCTCGAAAAGGATTGCAACGAAGTTGGAAGAACATACCCGTGACATATTGAACATCCGGAACCATCGTCAGATACGCCTGGAGCAACGATAGCACAGGTCCCTGCGTGCTCTGCAGCTGCGGCTGATCAGCAAAGCACCTTTGCACATCCCGCTCCACATCTGCCAACGCCGCGACCCTCCCCCTTCCTCCAAGCTGCGCATAAACCCCAGGCACACACCTCGCCTTCCCATCTGTCAACATCGACCACACCAGATACCTCATGGACTCCGGCACCCCATCAAAAATCAACTTCTTGACCTTCTTGCTCTTCCTCGACTGCGCCGGCGGCACCGACCCCAGCACCGTCATCCACTTCAACTCCCGCTGGCGATGCGCATCCATCATCGACGCCGAGGACGCCTCCGAATCCGTGCCCCCGCGCCCCGATGATTTGAGGGGCTGCCACACGCTCGAGCTCCCGTCCGATACGGCCGTAGGTGACCGAGGCGCGTTGAGTGATAGCGAGGGGCTATCGGCGCGGAGGAAGCTCCCGTCCTGGCGCGCGTCGACAGACATATCACGTCCCATCACGCCCGAATCCTCAGACGATCGAGTACCCTGCAGGTGCCCGAAGTTGGGCCGCACGAGCTCGAAATCCGTATCTTTTACCTGGAGCAGGTCGGCATCGGCGGTGGGCGACATTGGGGAGAGGGGCTCGTCGTGGCGGCTGGTATTGCGCCGGAGGTTGAGATTTGGGAGAGAGAGTTTGGTGCGGAGGGAGTGTTTGCGGGTCATCACGACAGGGGGAGGGGATATGACGTTTGAGCGCGAACTGTGACTGTGGATAGATACAGAGTCTCCGTCGACGGAGGGCCGACCTCGGAATTCGGGGGTGTGAGGTGCTGGGGGTGAAGGGGTACTGACACTATCGAGGGTCATGCGACTTGGTGGTGGGGCTGGACGAGGTTCTGGAGCCTCGCTGAGAGTCGTCCTCGACGCGGTTTGGCGGAGTCGAGGTGGGCTAGTCGTGGTCGGTGAGGACGGTACCGATGATGACGAAGGTGGCTGGCTAAAGGGTGTCGCGAACGACTGCATAAGCGGGCTATTCGGAGGCCTCACTGGCCTGACTGCAGTCGGGGCCGAGTTATCTTGTCTCGAAAGAGGCGATGAAACTCTCAATGGCGAAGGCTTTGGCCCCTTGACGTTGTTATTCGTAGTTGGCGTCGTAGGCGAGCCGATAATTGGCAAAAGCGATCGTTTCACCTCACTCGTGGTGGGCATTTGGGATGGCTGGTCCTCAAGAGCTCGACTACAAACAAGCATGTCAGTCAAAACAGAAATTGAAATAAGAAACTGGGATAAGATACCTCATCTGAATCGGTAACGGAATCTCCGCAGTGGTACTCTGGAACCCCGAAAAGCTCCTCGACCTCGGCCTAACACCCCCTGCCTTGGGGAAGAAATTCGCTCTCGGAATGACCCCGTTCGCTCCATTCCCAGGTGTCTCCACCTCCGCTGTTATCCCAGTCGGTGTGACCTCCAAGCTCGCGACGGAGCCCACCCTCCTTACCGCGATGCGCGGTACGGGCGCCGCGAGTGACTGAGAAGGGGGCAACGACGACGACGACGCCGGTGGCGGTGGTGGTGGTGTGGGCGTAGCTGCGTTCCTCAATGGAGACGGCGCGGGCGGGGGAGGGGTCGATACAGGTGGTGGGACCCTCGTAGGCACAGACCCCGGCGGGGGCGCCGTAGCCGGGGGCGGGCTCACACTAAAATGCATGAGCACAGGCCCCATAGCCGCACTCAAATCCGACGTCGCGATCCCATATATTGTCGGACCTCGTCCCCTCTGTCCTTGTCCCCCGTGTCCCCTTAAGGCCATATGGATCGTCTGTAGGGCCCCGCCCCTAAGTGGCATAGACGAGGGAGGGGGCGCGGAGGCGATGGAGGCGATGTTGGGTCCTGGGGAGAGAGAGGCGGGCGTTGCTTTTGGTGCGTTGGGGTGCGGGAGGAAGAGGGATTGCCTGTCTGCCGGAGGTCGGATTTCGGCGAGGGTTGGGCGGAGGTGGGATGCGGCGGGTGTCGGAGCTGGGATTGGGGAAGATGTTGAGGCTGGTGGTGGGGAGCGGATGGTTGGGGGAGCGGGTGTTGGTAGTGGTGCCGTCTGTTGAGGTGCAAGTGCGGTTGGCGGAGAGATCGAAACGGCCGCAGCCATCCTCCTCAACTCTTCCTTCTCCCTCTCGAGCTCCTCTTCATCTTCTTCGTCGTCGTCCTCATCCTCGACCATCGCAATCGGGCTTGGGCTTGGGCTTGGGCTCGGGCTCGGGGTCCGATTCGCGACCCCAAGCCTCCCCATCCCCACGTCGGGCTCAGGCGACGACACGAAGGAGGGCGACTCATGCAGCACCCTCCCGCCCATAACAAGTGTATCTCCCTCTCCCTCTCCCTCCCCTTCCCCTTCCCTCTCCTCTTCATCCTCCTCATCTCCATACCCATACCCCACTTCCCCTTCCTCCGCACCCCCCTTATCTCCCAAGCCCATAACCAAACCACGCCGAAGCACCACCCTATCCTCATCCACCCCCACCACTTCCACCACCCTCTCAATCTCCCCGCTCTCGCCATGTATCTCGACCCCCTGCCCCACGACCTTCCCCAGCGCATCAAGCCCAGCGGGGAAGAACGCGCTCATCTCTCTCGCTAGAACACGCCCCCCAGCGCCAGTGGAGGACCCCGTGCTGGGCGTCGTGCCGGAACTCGTGTTCGTAGTCGTAAGAACGGGGATAGTGGCGAATTGGGCTGCCACAGGCGAGGAGACGGCAGAGCCCCATCCAGTGTGGAGGAGCGGCGAGCGGATAGACTGGTGCTGGTGCTGGTGCTGCTCGCTGGGCTGGTGGGATGTAGGCGAGAGAGGGGACGGAGGTATTGGGGAGGCATGGTTCGAAGACGCCAGCTGCAGCGGGGCAGGTCGCGGGCCGGGATTCGGGCTTGAAGAACTCGAGCTCGTAGGGGGAACGACGAACGAGCCCCCCGCTAACGGCGATAGGGGCAGCGAAGCACCGAACGCCCCGTCGAGTCGTGCAGAAGGCGGCCCAGACCCAGCACCGAACGTCCCATCTAGCCGCGCAGACGGCTGCGCACTATATACGGACCCCTCGCTCTCCGAGTCTGTCCTCCTATGCATCGGGAAGACCCCGAGATGGCGCGGCGAGACGGGCGGAGACTGGTATTGGGCTGGGGGCGAGCGGTGTAGGTGTGATACTTGGGGTGGTGACTGCGGAGGTATAGGCACAGGAGGCGGAGGCGGGGGTGTTCGTGGAGGTGTGGCCTGGGCCTGGGCTTGGGCTTGCACGAACGAAGGTGCAGCCCCGGAGATGATGGGGCTCAGTACCACAGGGTTGAGGCTCGCGGTGGTATTACTCCTCGACCTCGTCCTTCCCTTCACTGGCGCCGGCATCTGCGAGTCAATACTATTCTGCCTCCCACTCCCCCCCGCCGAACCCGAAGAATCGATGCTAGGTCTCCCCACCGCCACCCCCTCGGGCGGCCACTCCCCTCCTCCACCCGACCCCGAAATCGAGCCCTGCGCCCTGGAACCAACACTAACCCGACTCGAAAACGACCTCGCCCCGGTACCGCTCGAGAACCTCGAATACCGATAATCGTCATAGATATCCGCGTCCCAATCGGATGTAGAGGTGCCCGACACGGCGGAGAAGGAGGAGGCGGTCGATACGGTCGAGGGGCGCCTTGCGCGCGAGTCCGTACTCATATGGGATATGGAGGCGGAGGCGGAAGAGGAGCGGGGCGGTGCGAATGCGGGACGGACGAAGGACGTCGGTGGGGAGCTCGCGCTGGTCGCACTCGATCTCCCACTTATACTCCCGCTAGCCCCATGCGCCTGCGCCTGAGCTTGCTGAAAGGAGAACGACATCGTAGGCGTGTGTGTTGGGGGAGTAGGGAATTCGAACGACACTTGTTCTTGTTCCTGTTCCCCTTCATGGCCTAGGTCGCTGTCTTCGGGTGGGATGAACCGAGAGCGTGAGGGGGAGAGGGGCGCCACGGGGGGGAAGGTCATCATTTGCGCGCCCAACGAGAGGTTGGAGGTGTGAGATTGTGTGTGCGTGTGCGTGAAGTGGGTGTGGTGTTCCGAGCGCCCAAGGACGGGTGACTCCGACTCGTCGTCGTGCAGCGAAAACGCAGCCTGCGTCTGTGTGATATCAGCCTCGAGCTCTTCGTCCTCCTGTGAATGCGCGCGGCGCGACGAGGACATCGAATGGGAGTGGGCAAGCGACGTGTGCGAATAATCGAGCGTCGAATGCCCTGTCTCTGTATCCTCGTACCCCAGCCCGTCCTCACTGCTATACCGACTCATCTCGCTCGCCACACTCGCCCTGACACCCGTGGAGTCGCGCCACTGCCCTACTTTGTCCTTGCCCTCCTGGATACGCTTGCTCGCCTTCCTGCGGATGCTGCCCTTTCCCTTCTTGCTGGGTCTTCGAACGGCCCCGTTAAGGTCTGAGTCGCTATCGGACCCGCCCCACCCGTCGTCTGCGAGGTCCTGGAGCAAGGAAAGCCCGATGCCGACCTCGCCGTCGGAGAGCGCGAGTGAGATGCGGGAGGTGTCGAAGTATGTTGAGGTGGAGGTGTCGGGGTTCGTGGGGGATGTGAAGGTCTGGGTAAATGTGCTTGAGGTGGAGGGAGTGCTCGATGAGGGGGTGGTAAGGGCGGTGGCGGCGGCGGTTGTGGTGGTTGTGGTGGTATGGGTCGTGGTGAGGGTCGAGGAGGAGCTGGCGGAGGTGTAGAGGGACGAGTTAGAAAGTGATGATATGGAGGGAGGGATTATAGTTGTAGTCGAGGGACCCGAAGTTGAAGGTGGTCGTTGAGGGGAGGACGCGGCAGTGGGAAGATGAGAGGTGACGGTATCGACACTTGTATTGGCTACCGAGTTGGTGATAGTATCAACGCTCGTATTGACAAACTTTGGTTCGTCGTCGTATTCCGACGCCTGTGAGTATGCCGAAAGCATGGACGCATGCTTCGACGAAGCAAATGAGGTCCTCGAGTGTTGAATAGGCGAACCATATGTAGTTGAGGGTGCTGGTGGCGGCGGTGGAGTAGCTGGAGTCCACGACGGCGACCCTGGCCCCAAATTCGACGGGGGCCTGAGCGCAGGCGACGAAAGCGCGTGGGCATTCGGCATAGCCGGACTCGCACCCCTAGAAGACCCATACCCCTCCCTCTCCCCATCGCTCCTCCCTTCCTGCGTCCCCGCCGAACTCCTCCTCGAACTCGAACCAAGTCCAGACCCCGCACTAAACCGTGTTTTCATCCCCTTCGGCACATACTCAGGCGACGACGGCGGTAACACGAGTCCAGCAGCGACGTGCTCGTCTATAGACACCCTCGTGCGTGGTGTTGGTGATTTTCCGGATATGGAGGCGGCGGAGACGGAGGATCGTTTTGCCATTATTGGTTTTTTGAGTCTAGAGTGGAAGTGTACATTGGAACCGTCGAAGCGGCCTACGACGCCTTCGCAGTATCCCTGTATCCATTCCTCGTGAGTATCGAAGTGAATTTGAGGCAAGATAAGGGGACGAACGAGAAACACGCCTGGTGGTTCGGGTAACTGCATCAACACCGTTATTTCGTCGTCCTAAAACGCGCCGGGAACGCATCAGCATAACACAGAAGAAACATAGGAGCTAAAGAGAAGAATTAGAGAGAAACACACCTTCAGAAACATCAAATCATCCACGTTCTCCGCAACACAATCACATAGCGCCGTACACTTCCCAATCCCACCTTTAGCTGCGAAGCGCGTCCATCGCGCGAGCTCAACAGCATCCATGCATGTCCCACTTCCGCGTGACTCTTCTTCTTGAGGTTAGAGGGGAGATGGGAGTAGGGGACGGGTAGGATGGATGAGTGGTGGACGAGGAGGGAGAGTGATGATGGCGATGGCAAATTCTCCCTGACAAGACGCTGATGCCAAATATGTGCAATGATCAGGGTTCGCCCGAGATACTCGGATCCGCGCCTGACTTCTAAAACAATTCTTCAAGTCTTTTCCAAGTCTTCTCTTCTCTTCCACTTTCACTTCTCTTTGTCGTCCGTTTCGTCGCTCGTTCGTCAATGCATGGACACGTATACGTGGCCCTCACCTCCCCCTCTACACCCGAACCCCCCGTCGACACATGTCTGATTTTTCTTCAACTCAAACTTGAATGATCATCACCCTTCCCAGTCAGCCTGGGCATCAGCATCGATATCATGATTCAGAATAGGCGCGCCGTCCTTTCTCCCCAACCCCTCTAGAAGGCTCCACCTTTCTCCACTTCGACAGCTATCCTTTAATTTCACGATGACGCGGTGCCGATCTTTACTTTATTGGCCCTGTGTGGGTTTGTGTAGAGAGTGCGGACCCGGGAAGAAGGCAAACGCCTGGTTTAGGAGAGGATCGTCTTGCTTACCTGGGTTCGACTTCGAACTTCTCGCTTGATTCGAGTATGTATCAGATCGTATAGATATAGCTCAGTATTCCTGATCTCGGTGGCTCGATGACCAACACGAAGGTTCGATGCTGCTTCTATCACTCGTTCCATCTTCTAGCCTTGATATAGTCAGCCATGTTGAAACCCGTTTCTGGCTCGTCGTATATCCTGAGGCTACGACAGTTACCGACACCTCTCTTTCTCTCAAGTTGTTCTACGATAGAGCCAGTAAGTCCCTTATCCTTTGTCCTGGCCCCTACATGACACGCGACCAGAAAGCTACAACACGCGACTGCCACTTCCACCCTTCAGGAGGTATTCGACTTTCGACTTCCCACTATCGAATGGTAGCCGTATTCCTTATGTGTGTATGCACCAAGCCTCCTCCCGTTCCGTGTTATTGACCTCAATTTCTCAATGCCGCCCCGGTCTTTCTTGATACTTAATCCAACGTTCGAGAAACGAGTGAGGCCTGACCTCGTATACGTATCTCCCTCCCTAGCTCATGGTCACACACGATCCATTAGACTAGTCAAACCCACCCGATGACCGCTATCCGTATTCGACGCGAATTTTTGGCTCAGGCATAGGCATGTTGAGATAGAGCCGTCTCCCCGCTTCGTATCATTGACCTCGCTCTCAGGGCATGCCCATCGTCCTATTGATGTGGGCTTCTCGCTCAGCTACCTTAGCCTGAGTCTATTCGAAGCCCGAGGCGACGTTTGGGACGCGTGAGGTATGCCCGGATCGCGACAAACTGACATTAGTTCGTGACATGTCCAAGTATTACGAGACTCCCTCCCACCTCCCACTTCTTACTGTAATCAACAGCCTTTCCCGCTTCAATCCATTTTCCTTCCTCACAAGAGTCGGATCTTAGAGGACTCATGGATTTCGGGTGTATAACTGAGGATAGAAGTACCACAAGCGGACGTGCTTTGACCAAAATGTCCTGAAGCTCAAGTCAAGTCAGCAGCGAGAGAATCGAACTCGCACTCCTGTTGTGACACTATGAACCATCGCGGACGTCGAAGCATCTGGGGTACCCTGCCCTTCCAATACTCAGGACCTATGCGCTGTCGCCGAACAAACGGACAGAATTCAAGTCTTATTGCGTAGAGTCTGTCTGAAATCTTGCGTTAGCCGGGGCCCATCAAGCACCTAAACAACCATCGTACATTTGCAACGCCTACCAAAAAGCATATTGCAGTTAAAGTACTTATAGGAAGCGGGAGATTCGAACTCCCCATACCCTGGCACCTAGGCTTCGACATCGGTATAATTATCGCGGATGTTACGGATAGGCAAGGGTTGACATACACCTATTGCACGGATTTCATACGACTGAGAAGTCGCGAGTCGAGGTAGGGCAAAAACTGTTTGACAATCCATAAATCCAATACAGAAGAGGAGGATCGAACTCCCGCCTTCACTTCACATAACGGGTGGTTAATGTCTGGGGCATCGCGTCCTTGACTACTCCTACTCGAAATCACCTATATCATCATTCTCGGTACAACACAAACACGACAGAAGGAAGACCCACATAATTGGTGGCGGCCAATAAGCACTGCCACCGTGTCGTTGCGACTGGGAGCAAGTAAGTCTTGGAGACGCCAGAATCGCAAGTGGCACAAATATTACTCACCGATCACCAGCTGTTAATCAAATGGATCTCAACACGCGCCAAAAAAGCATTCATGTCAATATTTTAAGGTACCTAGGGGGGATCGAACTCCCCATGCCCCAACTTGTTCGTTAGTGGATCCATCAAACAGGACAGTGCAGTTCAGAAATGCTGCGGATGTCAGGGATCTGCTTGAAAGACCCTTCAATGCACACTTTCTAAATCTTTATAAAACATAGTTAGACACGAGAAACTGCCTGGATTCACAAAACTCAATTGCATTAATGAAGGAAGGGAGAGTCGAACTCCCGTCTTCCTCGAACTTACGGGATGGGGCACCAATATTGTCTGCGGCACGGGGTCAGGTGGATATACGTGGGTGGGGAGCTGTTGGGTATGTGGCGAACCTGGACGATACACCGCAGTCTGCAGAAAGTATAAACTCGCGTCTTGAAACTTACATACATTAACGGGTGGGGATTCAATCGTACGTCACACTGAAGCCGCGAGTGGGAGGATCTTCCTGAGAACACGAAAAACACTTGATGAATATTACAACATTGCGGATGGGAGTGTCGAACTCCCATATTCCTCGATCGCATAGGAGATCTCAATGACACGTTGAGGCATACCACCGCACATGTCTAAGATGAACCACTCATATGCTCAATCAGGACACGAGATAGCTCAAAATATAAAGAAACTTGCCATGGTTTCGCAATGAAGGGGGGTAGAACACCTGCCCAATGAGCTGTACGATCTGGTCTTTGACGACACCTTTGAGTTACCGTCCCGTTATCACTAAACGGCGTGTAAGCGGGAAGGCGCACGGGCATGGTTGAATTGCCTTGAGAATCTGCCGCAACGTTGTCGGCCACGCAGAATAGAGGCCGTGTGCGAAACTTCAGAACTAGGCAATGTATGAGTGGCGCCGGAAGTCAGGTTAGGATCGCATTATACCTGTGTGGTAGAGAAATCTGATCTCTCGTAAAGCACGGGATCCGGTCGTCTCCCACAGAAAGACGCCGTGAGGCTGAGATAAACTACGTAGACAGAAAAGTGAGATCAGTAGACCTCGAATGAAGATGAAAATGAAAAGAAGAAGAACTGAAAATCGGACTAAAAGAAGAAATGGAACGACGTATCGTGAGCACACGGTGGTGCGTTGTTGATGGCTTGATGTGTAGACGAGCGTACTCGCAGTGTTGTAGTTGCGGAGGCGGCCGTGGCACGCAGGGAAGAGACTTATGTAGTGGGGATGGTAGTTGACCGAAAGGAAGAATTCGATGCGCCATTCGAAAGGTGGGCGGACACCTAAATACAGGACAATGACAGTAAAGAAACTCGAAAAGAAGTGCAAAAGTGACGTATGCGATAACATAAGGTGTCGGGAATGGATCAGAACAATCTCGGACCGGGAATGACTCGGGGAGCTCGGCAACGGCAGTGGGGTGCAGTCTGGACCCCCAGCAGACGCAGCTTGATGTGACCCAGGTGTCATGAGCTCAACCCTACCGTCCAGTCGTCAATATGCCCCTCTCCAGTCCCTAGTCCAATCCCAGCGCAAGGAATGATGGTGGTCACACATAAAGAAAGGGAAATAGGTAAAACGGGGCTAACCATGAGCAAAATAGAAAACTGTAAAGGAAAATAAAGAAATCGGCTTCGCGTATGGGGAAAGGCATATGAAGGGGCTGCGTATGTAACAAAAGAATAGGTAGGGGATATGAGTAAATGGTAGGGAGAGCAAGAAAACCCCGGAAGGCTTGCGGTGGTCACCACTGTGGTAGAGAAATGTGATCTCTCGTAAGCACTGGATCCGGTCGTCTCCCACAGAAAGACGCTGTGAGGCTGAGATAAACTACGTAGACAGAAAAGTGAGATCAGTAGACCTCGAATGAAGATGAAAATGAAAAGAAGAA
>JABCKT010000385.1:0-16801 GCA_018858115.1 Tephrocybe rancida | reverse complement strand
AAATGATATACCTATATATGGCCTTATCTGGGCATCTTTCGGGATCTGCCTCAACTTTGTGATGGGTGGGTAGATATAGGTAGATATTGATAGGTGGAGTTGACGGAATTCCTCCACCTGTTCGACGGGGTATCGAATATCATCACCAAGATTGAGTTAGCCAAACACACCATATTGCGAGCTCATCTCAATGTCATCATAAAGTCTCGCTCGAGCCAAGTTATTCTCAGATATCAATTGGGAGCTAGGTTAATTCATTTCAATTTGAATCCATACTGACAATAAACATTACATAAATGTTAGAAATATCTAGAACACAAGCTACGTAAAGTGCATCATGTAAGGACAGAGGGACAGGGGGGTCATGATTGGTGAGGTAGGATAAAATAAGAGGTAGGGCGACAACCGAGATAAAGAGGGCACCCATGTGGTGTGAGGCTAAGTCATAGGGTGTATGAGTAGGGGGAGGAAATGACTGTCTCGTGGACTAGCATAACAGAAAATGGGTTAGCACGAAGACAAAGAGGGAGATTTCACATACATTAGAGGCTAGGCTGAAGTGGAGACCTTCAGACGTTCACGCTCGCAGCATATAGAGGTCTGAGAGGAAGTTGATTTAGACAAGGCTCAGGTCGATGTTCGTGCCAATAAACTTGGTGCCAACAAATGGAGGCAATCACAGTGTACATGTGTGATCACGAAGCATTGACTGCAACAGAGTGTGCACTGCAACAGGACGCAGGAGCAGGTGGGGGAACATGGCGCATGATGGAAGAGAGGAACAAATTTGACAAGTTCAACGTCGAACATGCATCAACAAAATTTAGAGCGGAGTCTCAATTGACTTCAACTTTCTTGATCATTGGCGGGCGGCTGGTCGTTGGCCCTTTCCACAAATACAACCACGACAAAATAACTACGATATCTTCTTGAGTTGCACTATGGACCCTGTCTTGAAAACCTTTGAGAGACCTCACCAGGACTCGGAAATGTTGTGAGATACGCGGAAGGTAACTGAATTCTGTACCATGACTGTAGTATAGATATTAGACGTGAAATATCGGTACAAAATATTTATTCCAATATGTAGATCATCGTCGCATACTTATGAAAAGCGGGATACACTGACCATCAGCTTGACCACCCCCTGATATGGCCGGTATAGTCTATATTACCCTGACCTCTGCCACACATTTATGATAAGAAAGATACAACCGCTCACAGCTTGATGGCACCTAGATCCTAGCCACATTTTCATGACACGCAAGATACACCAACATCAGCCTGATGATGCCTAGATATTGCAGTATCACCTTCATCAATTTTACTCTCTCACGATCTTCACATCTAGGAATATCATGAACCGTCCGGTTTCCTGATGTTTTCGTCATCGTCTGCTACATGTCTTGACACTTCTGTATGGAAAACACAACTTGTGACCCGAGTCTCGGCCAATTGCACACTTCCCTCCTTGAATACACCACTCTTTACTGCGATACCGTATGCACAAGCTTGAACAAGTTCCATGTGGATCGCTATCATACTCAACCATTATGGTTGACTGAACCATGGCTTATGCTAATGCGACTCAGACCACGAGGTTCTTCAATATTTACATCCACGTGAGCTTCCTTACTATAATGTCTAAGTAACCTGTTTCTGAATGGATCCCTGCACGTAGTACAATGCGTGCCGCTTACAGTGACGGAATCACGGATCGAGTAATCAAATCTTCTACTCCCCATACACCAATATTTTGACTTGGAAAGGAAGGCAAGGCTGCATAATTGGGTCAGAGATGCTGAGAGGTTGGCGTCATGCCTCTGGCAAAGGGTACTATGGATCGATATAATGTGAGTCTCTGTTTTGCCCTAAACCATTTTGTAAGCACTAACACTAGCAGCAGTCCTATATGCGGATTTCCTGCCGCTGCGAGCACCTCACCTCTAGACTCTACCATATTTCCAAGTCACCATTGACGGGGACCAGCGCCTGCTGTCCACAAATCACACCACGCGCTCTCACGTTAACGCTGCACACACATCAGGAGGGGGGTGGTCATATCGGTTGATGCATTATCTAGGCTACTTTCAACATAAAGATATGTTATTTTATGAAATGCAAATTTGAATCCATGGAAGTTGTGATGGGAGATTCAAGGAATGTTGTGTGCGGAAAGTTTGACACAGAAGGGGGATCAAATGAACGGCACTGTATGGAAATATGCCCAATTCCGCGGACCTGAGGCAGCCTGAGGCGTGTGTACAGTACATTCCAACAACCAGAGTTCAGGCACGATCGAATAAGCGGCGGGCATATCTCAAAGGCTCGTGGTCAGCATCGAGGGACACAATGACAACATGGTTTAGAGGACGTGGGCAACGAGCTAGATAGGCTTTGACGCTGCCAGCCCCCACAGCAAATTTGTATATAAAGGGAAGCTCTAACTACAGCCAGGAATATATAATGCTTACGACTCTAATTACAGGGCTTTATATATAATCCTGCCAGCATCAGGTGTCTAGAATCATCTAACCCCACCTACGCAAGCCCCATGTCCATACGAGGTCAGGTGCGGGCGCTGCACAACGACGAAGCTGGATCTGATCACGACGGTAAGCCTACGTTAAGAAGCGGCAGCAGCGAGAATGCTACAAAAGAGTAAGTATAACAATCATAGGAAGAAGAAGAGTGTAATCTTACTAGGACGGGGAATCTCAATAATGTAGATATCCTTGAGGTAAGCTGCCGTAGTCCGCATCGCCGTACTGCCACCGTTGAGGGCCCCAAACGCAAATGACACCGGGTGGCCGATGAGTTGAAGGAGCCGAATCATCGGAGGGTGGCGATGGAAAGACAAATGTTGTTGAAGCTGGAGGACGCGGCGGAGGAGTATGTACAGGCAGTTGAAGGGGGATTGGAAGATTATGAGGTTGGGCAGGGCTGGAAGGAAAGAACATATTATCATCGCTGTTGAGATAATACAACTGAGAAGGCGATGGAGACTTACGGAATGGCACAACGTCAGCCGTATAATTATCTTGGGTAGTGCGCGGTCGAAGTTATATTGGAGCCGACGAGGGCACGGAACCACCTCGATAATACACTGTGAATGTTTGTTGGATTGGTCAGTAGAGCAAGGAGCGAACCTTGCCTGTGCTCACCTGAGGGAACCGTGAGTGACCTGTGGAGGAGGTGATGAAACGGCCCAGGGCTCAATCGCTCGTGGTGGAGGCTGGGAGGGAAGTATCAGTAATGAGAAGCGTCAACGGAGGGGGATTATAGGCACTCAAACACATCAAAGGTGCGTTCATCCCATCCTCCTAGAGGTTCCTCACGTCAATGCGTGGCTAGAGTTGGAGAAGTAACATGCCGAGGATCGATGGCCGTCATTTCGACTGTAGTGGATGTACAACCTCATTTACGATGACATATGTAATATTGAATTTGCAATGACGAGCACCAAAGGATACATTGAATTTGCATGCCAACTGGCAACGAACTTCAAGCCTCCACCTTGCCTCCACCGTGGCTAGCTATCCTCCACCATATGCCTATCTTTCTCAGAACCTTGGGCTTATACACAAGTGGATGCTGGTGGATGTTGTGCTGGAAAGCTGTCGAGGGTAACAGCAAGATTGGGTCGGAAAGACGGCAGAAAGACTGGCCACGTCATAACCAGAAATGATTTTCCATTATGCCCGGCACAGTCGAGCAACCATTGCCAGGACCCAACCAGGACCATGCTCCACCGGTACATACACCGGTCTGAGCGAGCACTATAATTTTGTCGTCAGTTGCAGGCATGTCACGCCTCAGGGAGTCAGTGCCAACCTGAAGTGGAGAAGAGACTGACGTACACGGGCGCCTGTCTCGCTCTCCTCTTTTCAGTCATATGCCTGGTTGTTTTGGGGTAGGGTCTGAGCCTACTTGCTTCAGAATGACGGTTCTTGACGACCTCCTACCTGCTAAACGAGTTCCTCCTCTTGTTCGATAACTTCATCAAAATTGCAGTTTTCAGCTTCAGAAAAGGAGCATCAGTTGTGAGGAAGTTGAGCAAGATCGTCTCGCAGTGGATTTAGGGGCTGAATAAGAGGTCTGGAATTTTTGATTTATTTTGATTTTCGCGATTGTTGAACTCGCCCAAACACGCGTAGACATCATTTTGTGAAAGCTCTGTACGTCAGGTACGAGCAAGAAAGGGCTTTTGCGATATATACTCACCTTATATAATATCGGTGAAGTTGCATGATTTCCTGTCGGTACAAAAAGAAACTGCGGAACGTTGAAGAGACCACCGGTTTTGAGGATCTTGGCGGCGGGGTCTAAGCTCTACGTGCTCCACTCCATTAAAACCAATATTGTTGAGGATGTAAGGCCAATGGAAGTGTCGTATACAATTGCAATGTAAGTACATAGAGTCGGTGGTGATGCATCCGTCGTGTGTTGATGTTTGTCGGCGTTGGTTCTTCTCTCCTCCGCCCACCCCGCACTCACCGAGGTCAACAGGAGACACACGAGCTCTAGGCTACCTGCATTACGCAAATTTTTAATGGTTGATAAATGACTGTACAAGGCGGATCGCAAATCTGAACCGTGTCTCTGTACACCCGCCCGAACTATGGGTTGATTCATGCAAAGTCTCGATCCTCTGTTGCATAGCTACATCCAGGAGGCCTGCAGTGGTTCGTGCCCTTCTCCCTCTTCTCCCCTTACCGCGCTTACTGACCACCCAAACACTAACAGCCGCCAAAAAACTTCAAGCAACAACTAGCTACCCTTTCATCACCTTCCTCTCCCTCCAACCCCGTCGCGCTCCCTCCTCTTCCTCTCGCCTCACCACCCAAAAGCCCACCCTAACCCTCCTCTCCCGTCACGCCAGTCCCTCCACGCCCTCCTCAGCCCCCACATCCCCAGCCACACTCACCACCCACCTCCAAACCCAACTTCTCCCACGTCTCCTGCCATTTCCCTCCCGTCTCCGCGCCGCCCAAGAAGCCCTCGAACGGGACCGCGCACTCCGGGATGAGCAAGACGCCGCCTTCCACGCCACCACCACACGCGACAGGGAGAGGATCGAAGGACTCGTGGCCGCCGACCGCGAGGCTGCCGAACGTGCTTTGGCTGAGCGCGAACTTGCTTCTCGACGCGCGGAGGAGGACCAGCGTACGAAGGAGGCCCTCGAAAGAATCAAGGAGACCCGCCTCACCTGACACAAGCAGTTCTTCTCCTTCCAAAACACCCCCGAACCACCCACCGGCACACTGCTAGAGCCCGCATATCTTCCACTCCGCCATCCCACTACATCAATACCTCTCGTTCTTATCATATCGTCGAGCTGACCTCCCCACCACGCCACTGTTTTCCCACCGCAAACACCATATTAGTTGGAATTCGAGCCTACGTCATCGCCATCCACCAGCCTCTACATCCATTCACAATCGAGTAAGGCCCCTTCTCCGTAACACAGAGTCCTCACAGCGTCAACCTTCGCTACGCCCTCGGTTTAGGGAGCACCTCAAGAACAGTTCCCAACAGCTCATAGCAACGCACTCAAACTTCAGAAGGCTGCAATTCACTCCCCGTCTGGCCTTATCTTCTCTCTAACGCTGAGCACATTCGAACCTTGATATATGCAACGAGAGCCGCCCAGCCTCCGTCATCCTCTCTTTGCCTCACGCCTTGCACCCTCGACTTGGGAATGCGGTGATGGTTTGGGCCTGTGCTCGCGATTGGCTGGGGATATGGCAGTAAGAGCTATTGCCAACGCCAACCACCCATTTGTGATCGTCACCATCGGCCCTCATGGCTCCTCGTCCTGCCAGCGTCATTGCCTTCAACCTGGCAGCTGGTGCCTCTCGCTTTAGAAAATTGTCTGTCACTCTCTTTTCATCGACTGAGCCCCTCGCTTATCCCAAAAACAGACCCTGCCGAACCGAATGCACCACGACCGATGACACTATACCTGCATACTAACGTTGTAGACAAAAACATGGCGCCAGTTGTCAATTTGTTGACGGCGTTGACTAGCAATATGTCGACTACGACTTCAGTATGCCAGGTAATCTTGTAACCCATTCCTTCACCTAAATACTAACGTTCGGTTTTAGATTACTCAGACATCACATATTCCCTGGTATCGTACGTGGCGAGACACGTGTGGATATCCAGTGGTCGATTTTCGTACTCTCGAGGCTCCAAAGCAAAGCCCTCTCGCGCTCCCTCTATGCCATGCATGGCCTTACTCGCCCCGCTTAGATGCACCTGCAGCCTACAATGTACTACTACGACATCTATTCCAAACAATCGCCCACTGGCCGGTCCTCGTTCGACCCGAGCGCCGGCCATTGCCGTTACTCCTCGCGAGTGACTTGCACGTTCTATCTACATCCGAGCCTCAGTCCTTGCTTCGATACGAGTAAGTACCGCTTCAATCGCCATCGTCCATCTTCTCATGCGTGCTTTCAGATTAGCCAACTCCTGTTCTTATATTCTTCTTGGCAGCTACAGCAATGCTCGACCATCTGGCCGACTCGAGCTCACGCAGGGTTTCTAGCTCGTGGTTCTTGCAACTGTGCAACAGGGATGGGGTAGGTGTTTATGATGATATTATGGTCCCCATCACACCTGGTAATCCATCCCACCGCAGCTTGATACCAGTGATACCAGCCTCGAGTTCTCAAATGCTCGCGTGATTTCTCCTGCCCTGCGGACTGCCGCCGCTCTTCACACAAGAGCCAACGATTTTACATCGCCCTGGACCACCATCATTCTCGACCTTCGATACCCAAATGCGAACACTGTCATGAGTTCTTACGCGCCTCTTCTGGCCGTCATTTCAATAGTCCAGCAAGCTCCCTCCTTGTATCAACCACTCAGGCCCCTACCTCCAGCGGGAGGCGGGCCCGTGTAAGGAATAAGCCAGATCCCTGGTCTTAGCGATGAGCTACGAAAATGGGCGTCGGACGATCTCGAAATCAACTCGACTTTCACGACATTTGCCGCAACAGACGCCAAGTACAAGCATATCAGTCCTAAGTTCTGGGTCGACTTTCAAGACTCTTCTCTTCCCTCCATCCCAGCAATGCAAACCAATCAAGGTGTTGTGAGCTCCTTCCTCCGATCGTGGACGGCCACATCTTTGTGGTATGTGTCTTCTTGCTTTTACCGAAAGCCGAATTTTCTGACACACCAACAAACAGCCCGTTCCTGGTGCGAACGTTACTTCGTTGTCTCACACGCACAGAGCTCGATACCAAGGCGTCTGTTGACCACATTGAGACCATCGACAAAGTCAATTTCGCGCTTAGACGGGGCACTCTATATTCGGAGACGAGGACGGACGACATCGGGAAATTCTCAATCGTCCCCCAGCGTTACGACACTATATCCCCCGATGACCCGCTCCATACTTCCGCATTGCCTGTCGGCGTGCTTAACGCGGCTTTGCAGCACTGTCACGAGCCACGAGGATCGAATATTTCGCCCGTGTTTACCAAGGATGCGCAGTATCGTTCCGGCTCCCTGGAGCGCAAATGTGGTCTTCCGCGCCAATGCGTACCCATAGTGGACACAGAAAGCGCGTGTATATCGAAAGGGCTCTGCACCACCGATATGACCTCCACAACTGTACGCTGGCCCTGCGTACCCCCCCAACATACGATTGCAAGTTCGTACCAGTTCCCCGGCCCCAAGCACGATCCTCACGAAACCCTGGCGGACCACCTCGATGGAACGCCTCGTGAAGCTACGCAGGAGTGCCAAGACAGTTCTCAACTTACGAGGTACGTTCGCAGCCCTGTGCTGCCTTCCCGATCAATGCTCATACTTTTCTGTCGGCTAGAACTTCGCCCTCGCGTGTCGAATATGGGGATATGGGTACTAGGATCGTGCCCAATTGGCTCACACCCGCCCTGCCTTGCACGCTCGCGAGATCCATGTCACTTGCATACGGACGCTCGGAGAAATGCAGCAGTGTTCAGACTTTGTTATTGTTAGCGTGGAACTCCTTTCTGGCCAGGCCCTCGGGTCTACTTCGATGGCAAGCATCACCTAGACTGGCATAAATGGGGTACTACAGTGGCATGGACGCTTTCGCCAGTGTTTTCGATTCAACATAACATAATCCCCCTCAACGAGCTTCCGTATTCACTCCTCCGCGATCGATCGAGACCCTCCCCTGTTCTCCCCATCCTTGTGCACTCGTAAAGGACCGGACGCCCTCCACACTTGCGCTATGCTCATATTAACCGATCAACCGATGTTTATGGTTACGATCTCCAGATGTTCGGAATGATACGATGATGTTCATGGCGTGTCTCCATGGCTGCAACTATATACTATCAAGCAAGCAGGACCCTCGTTCAACCCGATATTGTTATGCTGCAATTTCATTGTGCTTCAACATTCATATTATGGGTGGCTGAGCTTCTCGACGAATTCCATATGGTATGTATCCTTTCGTTGCAAGGCTTTTTGGAAACCCTTCCTCATGTCATCTTGCTAACTATTCATTTCAGATAAACCAGTAGTTGTCGGCATCGCTCGAAGCTGGCCTGCGCGTTCGATGTCCCGATCCTCCTACAAGGAAATGAACGCTTTTCGCCGATATCTACAAAGGAGGCCCGATTTCTGGTGCGCAGACACAGCTGTTGACACCGAAATCTACATCATGGGACAGTGAAGATAAGCGGTCTGCACGAACCATAGGGTGCCCACGCCCATCGGCCCGTGGATTCCATCCTACTGTGCTATGAAGTTGCTTTTCACCTCCTTGTAGAGACCTCGACTCTAGGCAAGATATCCAGGAAGGCGCGGGTCCGTGTCAGAGGGCGGTAACAATCTCGTTAGAGGTGGTATTCGACTTGTGATGTAGGTTCACCCCTCGTGTTTCCTTCTCAAAAATGTTGAGCTGATTCTCCTGTCTGTTTGAAGTGTGCTCTCCCCCTACTAAATACTGCAAGACCGCTGGTACCGATGGACGTGTCTCATCGCTCCACGCGTCAAGCTTTGCATTCTTCGCAGACGGACAGGTTCTTCCCCGTGTAATTCTAACCTCGTGACGACCTCCCCGATTTCCGCCTCTTTCCATTCGTCAACCCTTACTGCGTCACTCCGGCCCCTATCCAGCACAAATTCTCAACGCCTGTCCCACTCATCAAGATCACTATTGGTCCTTTTCAAGATTACATCCACTGAGCCTCAGACCCTCAGGAGCCCGCATTGCGGCGTCTTTGCCTCACGTTCTTAGTGCAGCAGAATGTATATTGAGGACAGACTGTCCACACTCTTCTTGTGTAGCTCGCAAAGCCATATTGAAGGAGAGAGACACGAAAAGGGCGAAGGAGTTGCGAAGAAGTGCGAACGGGGTCATGGCCAGTCGGTCGGTGCTGCAGGAGACGATTTCTGTTGCAAGTTCTCTTCATTCAATATTCTCGCCTGAGCAAGTGGGAGTCGGCCTGGTTAGCGGATCTTAAGAAGGATAGCCCCGTTGGCGCTGGTGGGACACCACGATACTTAGACAAGTAGAAAAGATGAACAGGGTGTATATATGTAGTTGTGTTCAATGAATTGGCATTGCCAGAACGGAGTAAAAAACATTTGGAAAGTTGGTGTAAAATGGATCGGTGTTTCGGATTTCGGACTTGTATGTATCTTGTTCTTTTGGCACTTCCGCCTTCCACCATGTCAGTGAATATTCGCGTCGATGCCGTCGTTCTCCCCGACTTTTCAGGGTAACCACTCAATTGCAAGTAGGAACCTCGAATATGCTATCTCCAGGCTCCTCGATGCCTTCCGAATCCTAACCCGGCGACCACTCGTTCGACTCGAGTGTTTCTTTCGCGACCTTCCTGCAAATGGCCATGAAACACCTTGGGCTTCCTGGCTTATGCAACGAACACCCCTGCCTTTCGTCACCCCCCGCCATACCCTCTTTCTCGCCACTCTCCCACCTCGAAAGAAAACAGTCTCAGTACCTACGCACCGCTTCTCGCTCCACGCCCTACGCCCACTTCTCTCACTCCCAACGACGCACATCAATATATTATATTCGGCTGGCGCGGAAACAGACACGCATATGGCTACATAGCCTGCGTCCCTCAAACACCAACATCAAACACCGAACACTGTCCAGATCCATATCCCTCGACTTTCTGCAGAGCTCCCTCCGTGGACGCATTGCATTCCATCGATGCGTCAAGACTCAAGACTCAAGGGTATGTGGAGGTGGAGGTGGAAGGCCAGCACCAGGCCTTCTTGGACCAAATACGACTCCAACCAAATACGACTCCAAGCCTAGCTGTGTCTAATATTGCGGTCGTATGTGCGTCTTTCTAAGCTGGATGACGACGGGCCACTCCCAACCACCCGCGCAATGTGAAGTTTAAATCGAACCCGTCTCAGTTCGGGAGTTCATAGACCCGGAAGGACCCCGTTGCGTGCTTGAGGTGAGGTTGACGGTGGATGTGGAGAGAGAGATAAAGGGGGATGTGTACGCTTTTTATTGTGTGAGTCTTCGCAGCCCCTCATTGTCGTCAAAGTGGTACTCATGGCTGGCTCTCGTGCAGATTCTGTAGCTTTGTTCGAAACGGTTCCGCCAGGGGGTAGACAATGAAGCTCTGAAAGACTGTTGCGCGTCTGGGTCAACCCCACCGATCGATGAAGATCAAATGCAAGCGGGGCATGTGTACCTCAAGTGCAAGACCATAGTCACTATGTTTGCGCTTTGCCTTTTCCGGATGCATATGCATGGTTCTATGGAGCTCCTCCAACACACTGAACGTGTCCTCGCTCGTACGCTATTGGGATCTCGGAGTACCAAGGAAAGAGCAGGTAGTAAAGAGTCGTCGTTGACTTACGGTCACACCGTCTGAATTCTATGTACATCCACAAGACCAACACTGCACCGGCCATACTTCATCTTCATACCATCTCCAACAGCGATGCTTTTAGTGCTCCATCTAGCTTAGATTTTCTCGACAAGCCCCGCCCTCGATGGACCCGACGAAGGGGTCAGGCGCCGAATATCAACTTCCATCTGGGTACCTCGATGCTTGAGGCCTGAGGGAACATGCGTCTTTGCACCATGCCATGCCGAGACGGCTTTCCTGAACCCAAACCTCAATTCCTTCACCAGCTCGATGTCGTCTTCGGGCTTGACGCGTGACGGACGACTATTTCCTGACGGAATTTTGGTTGTGCTGATCTTTGGACGACGCTCGGCGTGTGATTGTAGCCATCAAAACAAGGCTCATGGAACAACTGCCTCCTTCTCCTTTATATTCGACGCCCTTCGATAACCTTCCCTTCGCCCTCGCACGGAGGACCGCGTTCGGCCACTCTCTCGCTCCCTCGAAGACCCTAAATGCGTTTTAGAAGCCATCACCCAACAAGGCCCTTCCCTCTTCCGCCAAGAATGCGCGTGTGTGGTGATCGACGTGGCCTATCCATCCCACTGCCCCAGTTGGGCGTCTCGCAGTCGCTGGAACTTGATCGACGGACCATAACCTCCCTCGTTTTCAACAACACCACATCCCCATCATACCCTACGAGCGATCTTCCAGCGCCCCTTCTCACCCACACATCCTCGGTCCTGGTCTCGGTCAATCCTCAATTGTGACGATGTTGTCGAAGAAGGCTTCCGTTGGCCTTCGAAGATATCGGCGGCTTCTGTAGCTCCTTGCAGCCCATAAATGTGCTGACCGGCTTCTGAATGAGTCATTCACTGAGTCGCTATCGGATTTCGGAGTTGCCTTCTCTCCTTGATCACAATCTCCATGCATTGGAAACAACTTCTTATATCGGCTTCCTGCTTTGAGCAATGTTTGCTCCTCGTGCACCATACCCACTTCGACGTCCTCCTATATAGCTTGGATTGGCTACTCGTTCGACTCGAGTGCCAGCCGTAGATCCGCACTGCTGCTTGTTTTCCTCGTGGACCTCCTGGTTTTCCACTATTTATTGAGCTTTCGTTGGGTGTGTGCGTGTATAGGAGGAAACGGTGACTGATATACGTGGTATGTGCCTCTTTCTTCGTCTGAGAAGCCGAACTCATTTCTTGACAATCCGACAGCCCATCCAGTGTTGCTTTCCTGCCCCACCCATGCGCAGAACTCGATACCAGAACCTCTGTTGACCATATTGAGGCCACCGACCACGTCACTTTCCCGCTCAACCTCTGCTCGGTGCTGACTTTGCGGACAAAGCTCTCCACATTTGACGACATCAGGCAATAACTCAACCACGGTCCATCGCTTCACGACAAATATACCCCTCTTCACCTCCCTACCTGCTTGCTCACCGCTGCTTTGCAGCAATATCCCAAAGCCACGGGGATCAACTATTTTGCCCAGAGCTACCAAGGATGCATGGCCCCGACTCCCTAAAGTGCAAATACGACCTTTCATACCAGGTCGTACCCCCAGTGCACGCAGCAAGCGCGAGCGTCCCGCACAGTCGACACGGCCCCCGCGACCACGCCACTCGCGCCGGACCGTTGACCCCACCGATATACAAGTCTGCACTAGCCTCCAACCCCAAGTACGATCCTCATGAAACCTCGGTGGTCTACGTCGATGGTTGGCCTCATAGCAACCTCGCGCCCACTGGGATTGATGTTTACGCTGCCTGGTAAGGCATCGTGAAGTTACGCAGGATTGAAAAGTGGTTTTCGGCTACTGGTGTAAGTTCGCGTCCTTCATCCTCCCCCTTCTGACAATGCTCACACTTTTCTGCCGGCCAGAGCTCCCTGCGCGTATCGAGCAGTCACGGCAATATTCAACTCAGTAGGGATCGTGCCCGATTGGCTCGCACCCACCCTGCCTTACACGCTCGTGGGATCGATGTTCCCTTGCACAGGGACAGCTCAGAGAATTGCAGCGGTTCTCCTATATATTCTCGATCCCTAGCCACACCGATACCTCTCCAGCACCCGCTGAAGGCTACCGCCCGCCTCTATGCCAGCCCAAGATGTTCGACCAGCAACGATGGTGTATGGGAGCATGGAATGTTGACTATTGTCAGTGTTGTTCCGCCCTAACCCCTCCCGCCACCTTGGCAGTTGATCGCTTCATGGCCATTAAAGTAATGCTGACATCGTATTCTGCCACCATATTATCTCGCACCGTATTGTGTCACAATCATTATCGTTACTCAAAGGGCCGGGCTTGAGTAATATCCTATTTGTAGCGATATAAATCAATTCATTGAAGGTTCTTCCGCACGCAGCGCTTCATAATTCAAACTACATCTACAAATTGAGGATTTTCTCTTCAAGTCTGAAGATCGGGACTGCTCGCCTTCTGCATAACCTCGACAAGCCCGCGGCTGGCAACCATTTACGAATCACCTCAAGGAACTTCGTTGTCGAACGTGGGACGATGATGAGCCTTTCCTGCAAGACGGATGTGGCCACCAACGATCGGCTCGAGCTCACGGCGCCTTGATTCGCATTGCTGCAATTGGAAGCAGCGAATAGGCTTTGAAATCTGACGTGGAACTCAACACCGACGTCCTTGTACTTGGCATCTATCATTGGCTGTTGTGAGGAGCAGGCGCAGGGCAGGAGAATCACACGTCCGAATCAAGGAACTCGAGGCGTGAGGGAGGATCGTGCTATTGAGCTGTAGTCAGATTCATTGCTAGGTATACACTGTAAATGGGAATGACATACCAATGCCATACAATCATGAACACCTTCGCATGCAGCCCCGCTGTCCCCAATGGGAGAACCGCGAACTAGGAACTCTGCTTGAGCTCGGGTCGGCCAGATAATCGGGGATTGTGGTTGCTGCCAAGAATGTAACAACAGGATTTTGATCATCTGAAAGCACGAATGAGAAGGTGGGCGGTGTGATTGGAGCAGTACTTACCCGCATCGAAGCCAGGAAGCCAGGAACGAGAGTCGAATGGAGTTCAAACGTGCGAGTGACTTGCGAGGAACAGCAATGGCCAGCACTCGAGTCGAACGAGGACTGGCCGGTGGGGGATCCTTTGGAGGAGATGATACTGTAGGCTTCAAGTGAGCCTAAACGAGACGAGTAAGACGATGTATGACATGGATAGAAGCGTGAGGAACCCTTTTCTTTGGAGCTTCGAGCAAACTTCAAGACTACGAAAGTCGACCACTGGATATTGCCCCCTCTCCGCATGTGCGTCTCCCATGATTTAACGACCAGGGAGGAATCTAAAACGGATCGTTAGGAGGGGAAAATACAGATAGAATGAGTCACAGAATTACCTGGAATGTCGAAGTCATGGTCGACATGATGTTAGTTAACGCCGTCAACGATAGTTGACAATTGACCCCACGCTCTCCACCATCGTGCCGGTCCACACCTTTACCCTATAGGTATTCCTGAATTGAGGAGGTACCTAAAAATGACCTACACATCAGTCCTCTATCTCGAAAATACCAAGCGCACACAACACTTACTTAACCTTCACACTCGCAGGGCTCTGATTCACCTGCCCAATCCCCGATCCCCAAATCGCAGTCCGCACATTCAGATCGCTCGCGCCAGAAGGGTCCGTGACGTAGTTTATAAAGCCACCCTCATAGGGTTCCTATTCTCGTAAAACGCGTATGCGGGCGTGAAGACGTTTGCGCCGAGGTCGAGGAGCGCGTCGCGTTGAATGGGCCGATGGATTCGGCCGTGACGAGGGCGGAGTAGTATGTTGGTCCGACGGTCCATTGGTGGAATGTTGATTGATTCGTTAGGTACAGGTTGAATAGCTGTGTGCATGAGTTATCACGATTAGCCACAGGAGTTCAAAGAGAGGCAGTGAATGTACATTATAAAAACCATTCTGTCCACCAATATGCGTCATAATACATGCATGCAGATTGAAATGAAAAAAGGAAAAGACAAGAGAAACGGTAGAAAGAAGAAAGAAGAAAGAAAAGAAAAGAAAAGAAAAGAAAAGGTGGTGCAAAAACAAGGGAATGAAACGAAGAAAGTGTAAATCTCAGCTGGATGAAACGAGATGAAATAAGAAAAGAAAAGAAAGAAATAAGAAATTAAACAAGCAAAAAGAAACCAGAAAAGAAGGGATAGGGCACTCCGAACAACCCAGGAATAATAATAGGGAAGCAGCATGAGGAAATAGAAATCCCAGGTCCAGAACCAGAAACAAGAAAGAACGAAAGCGATATTGAGCAGACCAACGCTCAGACGGAGGTCCATGCACTAACGAACACGAAAATCCCAAACAACACCATCCAGAAAAAAAATAAAAACAGCAAAGGGCATACCAAGTCCCTCCAGGGGGATGGCAAGGAGGAATGACCATGACCAGTCCCCGACCAAGAACGAGGATAAAAGAAAAAGCATAGCATCGAAAAGAGCCAAAAAAAAAAAAAAAAGGAGAGCGAGACTCGAATCAAGGTACAGAAACAGTACAGTTGGTCGGAAGGCAGGGGATGGAGGGCGAGACGAAAGGGCGAGACGAAGGAAATAAAAAACAAAATAAAAAACAGAGAAACAGACAAAAAACTCACGCTCCGAAACTCCTCCGGCAACGCGCCCCCCCTCTTCGCTGTGCACTACTATTCGGCTTGGCCTCCGTTGTGTGCTCATACCGATGCCTACAGCGCTCCCCAGTTCATCGTCGTCGTGTCCGCTTCCTCTATCCTTGTCCCTGTCCCAGTCCTTGTCCCTTTCTCGTATCGGCAGTGTTCTACGGAGCGGCATACTCGCTCTCTTCCTGCGGCGGGTGCTACTCCCGGATCCCGATCCCGAGCCTGCTTTTATGTCTCTTTCTGGTTCTGGTTCGCGAGGTGGTGGTGCGGAGGCGAGGGAGGCACGGTGGTGGCTTGAGGAGTGGTGACTTGAGGGGGCATGTGAGGATGTGGAGGAGCTAGCGCGGGAGTAGGTGCTCTCGGGTTCTGTTTCCTCGCCGGGGCGGGGGCCGTAGGAGGGTGTGTGGGCTTTGAGGAGGGAGGGACCGTCGGGATGTGTGTGAGGTGTGCGATGGGGACGGGGAGGATCTGCCTGATTGTTTATCTAGCACCTGTTCATCCCAAACAACCAATCAGTAAGTATGCTTACACCTGAGTGAATAAGAAAGAACGCTCGACTTACGAGGCGATTCCTCTGCAAACTCCTCATACGCTGCAGGTCAATCGTATCAAAACGCGCCGCCTGCTCCGAGCGAGGGTGGGATCGCCTCTTCCAGTATACTCCCCGAGGAAAGAGCGGGAGCGGCGGTGACAATGCAGTGACAATGCTGTATGCACTCCCTATGCTTATGATGCTGCTGTTCTGCCTGTGGTGCCCTCTCTTCGTTGTGGCTATAGTCGTACTAGTGCTCAGATTCAATGCCATTGGGGACTGAGACGGAGAAGGAGGGGGAGCGTCGGCGGACGAGGAGCCGTCGTGCGTTGCGGGCGGAGCTGGGAGGCTTGTACGTGAGTGAGAGTGGGAATGAGAATGGAGGGAACTGGGAGAGGGCCCCGGGACGGCGTTGGCAAGTCCGTGATGTTTGTATTGATGCTATGGTTTGGTGAGATGGGGATAGGGAAGGCCTGATGTAGACTGCAGACAGGCGGTTTGAAGAGCGCGGGGGCATCAGTGTAAAAAGAAAAGGGAGAGAGAGAGGAGAGAAGAGGAAAAGAACAGAGGCATCGACCTTCCGTGCCGCTGGTGGTCAAAGAGATGAAATCGGACACGATGTGGTCTGGGTTAGCTAATATCAATATTATTGATTTTCGCTTTGTCTAAATGTGGTGGGACGACTCTACCTTCGCTTTCGTCAACATCCATGTCAACTCTGTCGCATTTTACGAATGCATTTGCATTGA
>JABCKT010000384.1:0-16863 GCA_018858115.1 Tephrocybe rancida | reverse complement strand
GTGCTCTTCCTTCCCAAATTCCATTACGAGGCTGCCGTTGTTGCTGATAATCATGGATGGACATAAACATTTATAGCAATAGCACTATCACATGACCATTGTCACACATCAGTCACCACACCTGACGTGGTGGATTGTGTGTTGCCTCTACCTTAACTGAGTTTGATTGACTTCATTAGTTGGAGGTGCAGGGAAAGCAGAGACAAATGATTTAACAAGCTAGGGAGGGTGTAGGGGTCCTAAAGTTAGAGCATGTAACAAATCCATCTCCGGTGTGGAAACATGTGGGGATCGGCAGGTGTAGCAGGGTTTGATCTTAAAGCTGCTTGAAAAGTGGTGAGGAGGGCATGTTGGCATTGTGGGAAAGCAAAATGAAGTCTGTCCGGAAAGTTAGATTGATATACCACCGAGAACTGAACTGAAATGCGCACTGGATGTCCTTGCCATCAGCAGACCCTTGACACTTCAATCTCAGATAGTATCTTTGCAAACCCTTCCTGCATCTCCTGTTCCACGTTCCTGACGCGCTTTTCTAGCCCATCTAATGGTTGGACCATGCATTCTACCGTGATATTGGGGTTGTCGCAACAGGGAGCAGGGAGTGGATATAAGGGAGAAAGTTAAGTTCATGAGAATTGACAAGTTGGGAAGCCGGGATTTACATTTCTGATTCCTCCTCTGAGTCGGATATGTGTGTTGTAGTTGAAGGGATCGTTTCTAGGTCTGAGAATGAAGGGATGCCCAGGAATTGTGTCAAAGTCAAGAGATCCAGTTCTGTAATCTTGACATTGTGTGTTTGATGATTTTCCTTATTCTCGCGAGCCAGGCACCTTGTCTGCTTCGAAGTCACGAGTTTTTGCCTCTGACAGCCTTTAGAGACCCTAGGTGGCTTCATTCATGTATGTTTGCACTGTCAAGGGCCCGTTCCGAGTGCACAACACATTCTCAAGTGGATTCCAGATCATTGATAACTTGTTTGAGTTGCCAAGATAAAGCATCACATTCAGTCTTACAGGCAAGGAGATCAGTATTCAGGGAGGTGTTCCTAGACTTGATAAGATTGAAGGTATCAGTCAGAACCTTGTGCTGAGCACCTGTTCGCCTTTCGAGGCCAGGGTGCTTGCAGAAGTGTTGATGGCTTGGTTGAGCTCTCGGACTGCGCGGTTGCTGTCACAGAGTGTATTGAGTGATGGATTTTGTGCTAAAGACATTGTCTTTCCAGTCGTAGTCAGTATTATGAATACCGATGGATAACGGAAGTTTGTGCGGTGGTATTGGTCATGCAAGTTTAAATCAGAAGTAAAAGTGCGCCTGGATGCTGTGCTGATCATCAATTCCCACACATTCAGAACCCAAAAACAATTGGGGAACACTTCCTCTTCCTCAACAGGCGATTGTTGAAATAGTTGGTAGATTGATCCGGAAGAAGGTATAGATTGCGGGATGCAGCTCCAATTTTTTTTATCATTTGTTTGAAAAAAATGAGTTCGGATTTTGTCTGTAAATTTGGCCTTACTTTACAAATAGGATCTAATTCAAAAATCGGCCTTGCATCCCATGTACTGAAGCCGTTTCTACAGTGAGGAGTATATTCAGTTTTATCTACCTATGTGCAACGATGCCGTGGTTCTCTGCGGCAGAAGGGGTGTTTCGAGGAACCGACCCCTAACAGGGAACAAACAATGGTCAACATGACATTTTTTTGGCAGGCGATGCCCATCCCCATATCAAGATTGTGCGAAAAAGGAGATGTTGAGGTAGATCCGAAGTCATCTAGCTGATGTTCACCATATTCCACTGTTCATAATTCTGTGTTGATGATCTAGACATTGGAATAAAGATCTTGTACAGATCTGTAACTTCTAAAACAGATGCCTATGGTACATCTTTTCATAAGTATGCAGCTATGATTTATTGATTAGAATAAGGATTTTATACAGATCTATAGTGTCTAAAATCTATATGCATGGTACTGCCTTTCATGAGTATGCAAGGATGATCTATGCATTGGAATAAACATTTTCTACAGATATTTCACACCTAATATCTATATGCAGGCCACTGCCTTTTAATTGTAATGATGAAGTTATCAAGGTGCCAAACGTTAGATACGGCTGGTCCAGCAATGACTTTCTTACTATGAATGTATCATATACATCATAACAAAGCAAGAGGGATCGAGCCCAGGTAGTGTGGAAATCAACTTGATGCAATGTGGTCTGTCTGTAGCGAAGACCAAGTCACAATATAGGTGTTGAATTATAATAATCTTCTTGTATCCACTGATAATAGTGATCCGTGCACTTGATCCGTGCACTTACAATTGTAGCCTGACAGTTGTGTTGTCCCCCATATCCCAGGCTCAATTCTTGTAGAATTCTTTCAGTCGACTTGCAGTTGCTGCCAATGAATGAGAAATTCATGGCCATAGCATTTAACTAACTTCCGCCTCCAGGAGAAAGTCACAAAGAAGTTGGGGATACAAGAGGGCCTGGCACCTCCGCCAACAATATGGGGGCGCATTGTGAATGTTGAGATACCAAAGTTATCTGATGTACAAAGGCTGTAGACAAACACGCACCAAGTCAGAATCACTTTTTTTTAGTTTCAAAGGAAGGAGCACAAATCATGCACTCACCTCCTCATTGCTCTGTGCATAAGGAAGCAGACACACCACGTCCAAGCCAGGTGGGAGATGCATGCTCTTAGTACTGTCTCGACGCGTTGGCGCAACAGGTCCATTGCCATTTCCGTTTTGTACCCTCCTCCACATCTCGAATAACCCTTCCGCTTTAGGTGGAGGTGAAACACCAGTGGCCAAGCCCACTGAAGAAGATTTGTCAGGAGAGCGGCTCTTTGAGGGTGTACGTCCCTTCCATAAAGCCACAACATTGCACACCGATGCCAATGACAAATGAGGAAAGTTCTGAGGGTGGCGGGGGGTGGTCATTGGTGTGATAGACGTCCCTGTGAACATGTCTGTATATGTACACGTGTCCACACCAGTTCAAGCGTTCGTGGTGAAGGTACAAGCGCCCGCTCCTGCGTACATACATGTGTCAGTCCCAGTGTACGGTGGTGCATTTGTGTCTGTGCAACTGAAGGTGCTGGGTGACTGTGTTGTGTAGCTTGGGGTGATATATGAACCTGTGGTCTGACTGAACGTTCCTCCTGGCGTCATAGAACAGAAAGTTCCATTACCTGACATAGATGTGGAAGGCCGCGGGAGTGGTGAAAGCATGGAAGAACCAGTCGGCCTCGTGTCTGTTGCTGTATACGATGTGGAAGACTTGGAAGGCGATGGCAGTCGCGAGCCATGGCTGTAGCTGGCAGTGTAGTACAGGCTCAACAGGCGCTCTCCTGGTGTGAACGTGTTTCTCACTCATCCAGAGCTAGGGCTGCTCATCTCAAATAAGGCAATAAGTTTGTTGGAAACACATCTGGCATTGGGTTGGCTGGCCTGGTGGCACCAGCTGCAGAAAAAGAACCAGAAGCTGGGTGAAAGGATTCCTCTGCTCTCTCTGTGATTTTGCTGAGATGTGCACGAGAGTCCAGCGGAGGTGTTGATACTGGATGTAGGTTGACTGCAGGAAGCGAGACATAGGAAGGTGAACCTATGTGTCCTGTGCCAGTGAACACTGCTGTCCCCATATATGAGCCTGTTGCTGAAGTATATGGTGGACCTGACTGATGAGGGGCCCTGCGACCACTCCATTAGAGCCTGCTCTGTGACATTGAATTCATCCTCATGGTCATTACATGCGGCTTCCACTTCGTTGATCGAGTTCAAGTCCGCGTAAGATCTGTACCTGAGTTTTGTTGTGATGGAGTTGGAGAAGTGGTGATATGCCTCATCTGGTGGCTGGAGTTGCAGTTATCTTTATCTAAAGGCTGCCACTGAGAACTTGGAAACCCCACTGAGAGTCTTGAACAGTATGCACCTGAATGTGAAGAATAAGAGTATCCTGAGGGGGACATAGGTGTCTGCATGTCGGAAAGTGAAGTATATGTTTAAGTCACATATTGAGGGGACCACAGATCCGAAGAGTTGCTCACCATCATCGGCAGTGAGCAATGGTGTTGTGAGCAAGATCAATCAAGCCACAAGCCTACAGGGCAGAGGAGTGACTCAGAAGTGGAAGCCTGCATACATAAGCGACAGCAACATGTTTCCTGCCTCTAGTAAGCTCAACGGGCCGTACGCAAACAAGTGGTGGTGCCATTTCCTGCTTCTCAGCTCAAACAACTCAGAACCACCAGATTTCCCGGGTCCAGACATCCAGCATTCCTGAGGCTACCCACTGGTGCCCATGCCGTGGGCTGTTGAAACACGTGGCAATATCCGTTCACCACCCTCAGAGAACCTGCTTGATACCGTGACTGCCCTCGGTGGTGTCAAGATCTGTATACGCTGGGGAGGAGGGGACGGAGGAAAGGTGCAGTGATGGGTGCAATGCTGGTGGATTTTGTGAGTCTAAAAACACATTAAAGGCCGGTGGATTTGACTTACCTCTCCTCAGCTCCCAGTTCCCTTCCCTTCTCCTGACTACACTCCTCTTCTCCCCCCCATGCCAGCCTTATTTGACACTGGAGATTGCCCAGCGCCGTTCCCCTCAATGTTGAGCACTCTAGCCACTCTACTCCCCCTCCTCTCCCTTCCAGACTGTCCGTCTTGAAGGTCCTGGTGCACCCAGCCACATTTCTCCATGCTCCTGTTCGGCCTCAACTTCTCACTCCAAGTGTCTCTTTGCCCCACCCGTGGCTCTGCCTCTGCAGATTTGAAGTATCAGCTGTGCAGGTGGGGCTAGCTATCGCAAGGACCCACTTGAGGCCCCCTTTATAAGCTGGTGGTTGGATCTGGAAACATTCACAGCCCCGCCTCTGCCTGCACACCACCTCCTGCATTTATGGAGACCTTCTCTGGCTATGCAGAGGTGCGTTGCTTTCAATGGCTTGCTTGTTCTTCCCAATGCTGACCTGCTCAGTCCATCCTTAGCAGTTTTCCCCGCACTTGGATAATTTTGCCTGGTGGCCAACTGATTATGTTTGCCACCACTTCATGGACCTCCAATACGCCAGAAAAAAGTTTTATTTGTCAGCAAAGGCCGCAGATTGCCTCAGGCTGCAGCCCTTGTTCCTTCTGTGCGCCTGGTGCTACCTTCCAAGCAACGGTAACGTTTTGGGGCCAGGCCTCTCACCTCTCACAGCATCTGCTAATGCAACACCGCAGGTGCCATTGAGCCTCATGCTAACACTACGGGGCAGCGGTGCAAAGGGTCAACAAGGATGAGGGGCCAGGGAGGGAGGGGGCGGAGCGGAGAAGAGCATCCAGCTGCGAAGGAAGAGCTGAGCCTGTGGTGTAGGCTTCCCAGCTGACCTTTCACTACAGGTGGAAAGGATAGCCTGGATTGACTCACACTCCTGCAGCCACGATGGATGGGTGGTTCATTCTGCTGCCCAATGGACTCGGGGACGGTGTGGGTCGAGGGAAGGGCAGTTTGGCAAGAGGGTGGCTGCAAGGAGCAGCGGGCGGGTTGCACAACGCATGCTGGACACACCGCGTCTGGGAGGAGCGGCAGCGCCAGTACGTGCATGGGTGCCATTGCTTGAGGGGTTACTGGAGCAAGAGTGTAGTGAGCTGGCCATTAAATGAGTCCAAGATGAATTCTGTAGTTGATAAAAGCCGTGAATGAGGGTGGAGCAGATGTGTAACAACATCTACTAACTTGTTAAATGCTGTACAGTAGCGTCCTGTTCGCCAAGAGGGGCCTACTTCTTCAATGCTCAGAGTGACCTCAACTCCTCCATAGTCCACAAAAGAGACAGCCCAAACTTCTACCACTCTGCATCCTTTGCTGCAGATGTCTCGCGGTCCTCCTTCGAAGCTATTCATACGAACTCCTGCTTCGATCTCATGCCTCGTACAGCGAATTGAAAGAGAGGACCCATGCTATAGTGAGTGACAGAGAGGCGCGTCTCGCTGCGGTGGATGACAATGTTTGAGTGGACAATGGAGGAGGAAGGGAAGAAGTGGCGAAAGGCACTCGACGATGAGGCCACCTCAAATGAGAAGTCTTCACGGGTAGGGCGTACTGGCTCCAAGGGCTGTATCTGGTGAAAAGTGTGAGGGTATGGTTGGGAAAGAACCAAGTGCGAAACTCACTGCTGTCCATTAAGCTAGAGACATTTCAGAGACCTGTGTCAGTCAAGAAGGGGGTCAGTTTAGTTCCCTCGTCACCGAGATGCAGCCAATATGTGTACTCATTTGGTTTATGAGTCTTTGCGTAGGTATTGATTTTCGTGTGTTTCCGAGGGCCGTTGCTAAAATGAGGAGAGAATATCGTCTCCACTTGAATTGAAGCATCAATTGGGGCAGGTGTAAAGCAATGGGCAATTCTTCTGGATTCTGTTTCTTTTAAGATAAGCGAGAGGCTCGGTCGCTAACAAGAGAGTAGTGGCATACATTTTTCTAAGGCTCGGGACTCCAGCTACCAGGGCGAGGCTTGATTAGAGGTGATGATGCTGGCAGGACAAGGAGCCAGAAGGGGCAATGGTGACGATCACAGATGGGTGGCCATTGTTGTTGGGCCTATTTGTTATTGCATCATATCCCCAGCCGACCGCGAGCACAGGCCCCAACCATCACCACTTTCCCAAGTCGAGGTTGGAGGTTGGGCTGCCCTCGTTGCATATATTAGGGTTCAAACGTGGTCGGCATTGGAGTGAAGGTAGGGGCAGACGGGGGAGTGGTTCTGAGGTTCAAGTGCATCGCCATGATGAGTTGTCAAGAACTGTTGAGGTGCTCCCCAAACCGAGGGCGCAGCGGAGGTCGGGGCTCTCAATCCGTGTCAGGAGGTACGACAACGTGAGGACTTCATGTCACGGTCCGAAATATCGAGTGCGCCAAGTTGATTTTCTGGGCCAGGGATGTGGGCCAGGGATGTGATACAGAGATGGGGCCACTCTTGTCATCAATGTGACGTTTGAGCTGGGGTTCGAAGGCGCTGCACTGGTGGATGGTAGCGGGTTGGCCATGGCACGGCACGAGGTAAGTGGGATACACATCCTTCAGAATCAAAGCATCGAGTCTACACAGGGCAGATGCAGGACGCCCCTCTGGCTTCAATGTGGGCATGGTGTTGCATAGGCTGAGGCTCGAGAGTTGAGCAAGCAAAGAGGAGGGGCTATGATGCCTTATCAGCTGTGTTCTGGTATGTGTATCTTGTTCATCAGTGTGTGTGTCAGGAGGCAAGGAGGGGACCAAAGTAAGGAAACTAGCAAGGTGGTAAGGGTGTGATGCATAACGTGGGAAGTGGGGTGTACGCGGAAATTGGGAATGTGAATCATTGAGTCATGATGCGTGAATGCAGCTCCCTCCCACAACAACACTGGAAAGGAGGATGATGTCATGGAGGGAGAGAGCAATGTATGTCCCCCACTTTATCACGGATGGACGGTGTTGCTGGCGGTTCAAGTAAGAGGGAAGTGAATGATATGGCAATGGTCGTCTCCTGATATATCATGTGTGCACGAGTCTAATAGTGGAGTGGCACGATGAGCGATGTTGGTGAGAAGCATTGATGTGGTGACGTGGTGCGGGACAGGAGTGGAAGATGTGGGGGCTGTAGTGGTGTGTTACAGAAAGGTGGGCCAAGGCTTCAAGGGTTGTTGAGGGGACAATGCTGGCAATGGTGTGGGACCGGGGATCCAGATGGGAGTGGGTTTGGGATGTGCAGCCGGACTCGGCTTGACAGGTGCACGGTGGATGTGGGCATTGATCGTCATCTAGGTGATGAAGTGGTGAAGTCTGGTGGAAGGATTGAGAGTGTGCACCAGTGTCGAGATGAGGCGTGATGATGGTGGCTATAACATAATGCGGGTGGGTAGCTTGGAACTCTTCATGGGTCTATACTCACTCTCCCGCCCACCATCATGGGTGCAAGCTTTGAATTTGAGCATTGATCAACTTGTGTGGTGGGCGGGTGAATGTGATCACCCAAGCTATGCATCGTATCTGATGGTGGTGTGCGACTTGCCTCAGCTCAAACAGATGAAGTGGGGGATGCACTAGGCGATACTAGGCAAAGGCTCAGAGCAGGTTGGAGAGATGATATAAGAACTCAAGGCAAGATCTCTCAAATGCGGGGTTATGGGTCGGTCAGAAGTGGTGGGCTCGGTGGTTCCAACAGCAAGTCAAGGGCCACTGCCGACTCGGACAGAACACTCGGAAAACACACCAGACCCATTGTGGCGCAGCAACCTGAGAGTTGCATCCACTCGCTGCCACGGGCTATTCATGCATGATTGCTTAGAGTCCAAAGTTCCGAAATCTCAAGATCGTCATTTTACTATTTGCTTTGACAGATTTGTCATGTGACAACCTCTCGAGAGTTCAAAATTTGGCCCTGAATTGAAAGCACTGACCAGGACCTCTTTTGGATAATAAAGTTATATCGGGGTCCGACCTCGCCACCACATTATCGAAGAGATCCTGCAACTCAACAATGCAGCACACATCCCTGAACTCGTTGAACAGAACAGCAAACTCGACCTTTTCAGTCGTGTCCAGCTTACGATTGTGCTCTTCCTCAATGCTATTGACTTTGAAACAGCAGGTGGTTGAAGCTCCCAGATTTACAAATGCTTTCAAATGAAGAAGTTACGAATGCTCCTTATCATCTCACAACCTTAAATTCATACATTATCATGGTAGCAACTCGGCCAATCAATATTGGCACTCCTTACTACCATTCACAAAAGCACACCCAGGAGAGTTTGTGTCCGCGAAAGAGGCTGTAATCGCAATTCAAGAGGTTGCAGAACGCATGGACATCAAGATCAACAGGACGACAAAGATAACAAGCTCGACACCACGCGCCTCTCATATCCCAATCATACCTCGCCTCACATCTTCTTTGCTCTCTTCTATTAATGTCACTTTTATTTCTTTGTGAGCCCAATTCCCTCAATGCTTTTGTATTTGAGTCAAGTGTCGTGATTATTAAGTACTACTAGAAAAGATGTTGGGAAATAAAGTGACTATCATGAGCTATCACGGTAACAGTAAAATCAAGTCTGTGGTGACCTGTCACATACGATACCATGCACTCGTCGTTCAGGATTCGTGTACTAGTAGCAAAGTTGAATTGGCTTAGAAACCATTAGAAACCGGGACAACGGTATTGCCCCCAGGTGGGCCAAAGTTAGTACAAGGAAGGTCTAACTAGGAAGGTCTAAGCCAGGTGTCAATTTGCTGTTGACGTTCTGCAATCCTCTGTGCTGGAGCACCGTCGTCACCAATGATGAGCATTATTGTGCCAGACTTGTAAAATGGGTTGAATGGAGGGCCCCTGGGATCTTCACCATGCCCAATGGATGGATATAGATGAGAAGGAAGATCAAAGTGTTGGAAGATGTCATCGTTGCCTGGGTTGCCCCACATGAAATCCAAATTAAGGATATTGTAAATGTTGTCTACGTTTTCGGAGAGGCCGTCCAGGCTGTATACATCGTTCACTAGACAGGCACTCGCATTCTGGAATTCTTGGTGAAAGGGTGCCAGTGTCTGAAGTGGGTTGGGGGAGTGTAGTAGGCCGCAATGGGCCAAGAGTATTGTCTCGGGACACATTTTGAGACTGATAGTATTGCCGGGAATTGTGAATGGGCCATCGAACAATTGTACATCCCTACACAAGATGTGAAGGAGGTGGTTAATGAGGCCATTGATATTCATTGGAAGCATCCAAGGAATGGAAATTGTGTGCCACGACTTGGGGTGCGAGAGGCGTATGAATGGAAAACATCCATCAAGAGTGGTGAAGAGGGTATCCTGCAGAAAGTGATGGAGGATCTTATATAACAAGCGGTTATGGTAAGATGCTCTGCCTCAAATTTTGGCACCTGGTGGCAGGAGGTGTAGTGGTAGTGGAGTGTGGGTGTGTGAACAGGGTAATTTTAATCGTTCTTGGGCCAACCCCGAGTTGTCGCCACCATGATCACTGTGATATATGTCATGCCAGAATTGATCAAATTTGCCGTCGCTCCTCAGCTCGATGACAAAGTCAATGGTTTGTGAAATTACTTCCGCTAGGAATTTTTGGTGCATTTTTGACAGCATGTAAAGCATCTGTGAAAAGTTAGTCTGGAACAACAGATGGCTAAGAAGACGAAGACGTACAGATTTCATGATGGCAGGACAAGGGAACATCACCGACCCAAGGCACACACGGACGTACCGCCCAGCTGTAAGAAGGATGACTGGAAACCAGGTGCACACATTTAACCGCGAGTCGGATAACATAAGGTTGGAAAACAGCACTTACTGTATGGCTCCGGCCCAGCCCATCTTCCTCTACCTCCCAGGCCTCTGTGAGATTTGCTCACAATCTCGCCGTATGTCCTGTCTTCCCAGTCGTGAACAATACGACTTATGTAGCCAGAGGCTTGTCTCAACAGGACCAATAGCATTTCAATGTCCTCAGCAAGGGTGGGAATGAAACCGATGGTTTGCACGAGTTGAGACATGCCGAGGCACATGGTCATATACCATGTAAACCACCACCTATGGGCCGATAACAGAGCTAAATTGAATTCATTTGAAGTAGTGAAGGCCTCTGGATCGTCTGCCTCTCCACGAAAGGTTCTGCGGATGGTCCGCACTGCGGTGGGCCAGTTGGCTTCGGTGCTGGGGGTTCTATGGACCATTGGAATATATTGTTCTGATTTGTCGGTGAGAGAAAGACGATGCAAATTTTGCAAGGGAAGTGTTGCGAGGCCATGGTTAGAATGTAGGATGCCTGCCATCCAGGTGCATCGTTTTTGAAATGGAAACAAAGCTCTATCCTCCATTTTTGTGTCTGGAAGGCCTGTAAACTTCTCGCATTCAGAGGTAGACCATTCAGGTGAGCAAACTCGGTCCATAGTTTGAGAGATGGTTTGCGTGATGGTGGTGATCTCATTTGAAAGGACAACACCATTGACCGTCTTGCCGCAACTGCTTGCTAGGTCGATCATAAGCCTGTCGCACGCTGTCTTGAGGATATGTGGCTCAAGAGAGATCTCTTTCAAGTCTGATCCAGGGGTTGGTCGGATGAGGACTTCAAAGACAAGCTCTAGAAGACCTGTGGTGTGAGATAGATATAATAAAACACTACACACAGACAGTTGAGGGAATATCACATATGTTCGTCCATAGCAGGTGTTTGATAGCCGGCCAAGCCTTGATAGGCATAGTCGAAGTCTGACAGGAGCCATCATCAGGACCATGCCAATTGGGTAGATTCGTGTGCTGACACGTACAGAAAGAGAATACGGAGTATACAGCATCCATGAAGAAGCATGCACTGTCAAATTTGGTGACAACAGCTGGGGGTGGACGTGTATTTTGCCTTTGGTGGTGATGGTCTAGCAGGGTTGTCATTGATTTAGCTGCATTGAAGTTAACTCAGAGATGCTGCTGACAGCACTCACTGAGTACTTTGTCAACAAGTCTGGAGATTATATCCCTCGTCACCTCCCATATTCCCATCCAAACAATGTCTTCCATGATGTTCCCCAGGCCAAAGATGAGCTACAAAGGAGGGTGAGTTTAATGCAACTCAGAACTTGATCTCAGCTCACAAGACCGAAAAGTTTCCAGCATTGTTCCTCTGAGTTTGCAAGATAGTCTTCATATTGGTGAATAGGGCTCAGTATGAGTCCGCAGGAAACCTGGTGAAAAGGGGAAGTCCAATGATCAGTTTCCCAGTGTTGGGTGGGAAGGGTGAAGTTTATGGACCCCATTAAAGAAGAGTTGTAGAAAGATAGGCACTTTTCGTGGTGGAGGGAGGTCGAGCCCAGCATCAAGAGGAGGAGGAGGAAAGTTGTCCATTGAAGGCTAGAGGAAAGGCCAACCGCATGTTGCTATATCTATACTCAGCCTCGTTTCAACAACGAGGAGATAAAGAACTCACCTGACTTGGACAAAGCTTGTGTGAACCATAGAGACTCAGAAGAACGGGCCACAGCATAACTTACCAGTGGAGAAATCCAGAAGTTCACAGAATCTGGAAGTTCTAAACATATAGAGTGAGAAGAGTGTGTGTTTCATTGCATCACATGGGCCGATTGCATACAACGGACACTTATCTAGATGTTTGTGGCTATGATGGCAAAACAGTCACTGCTTCAAGGTGATGGATAAGAACGAGTCCTCCCAAAGCAACAAAACAAGCAAAAAAAAAGGAATTGGAAGGAACTGGCATAAAGATCTTGTCACAGTAAGAGACATACGTAAGTAGCATGTCTCCGGGAGCATCTGACTTCCATGTCATGATGTCCTAGTCCTGATTCAACTTAGTAGTGGCGTCCTGGGTTTGATTGGAACACCAGAACACAAATCCAGTTGTTGATCTCAAAGTTGTACACAGTGTACCTGCATGTTGAATGCTCCATGGCTTCCAACAGCAGCTGTGCCACATGCGATCTATACCAGCGTAATATAATTGCTAGCCCCTCCACGATATGAAATTTGTAAGGTCAGGAAGGCTGTGATGTACCGTATGTTTCCGTCCAAAACCAGACAATCGATCGACTCAGGTTGCCATTGAAGGCTGTCAATCACATGTTGCTGCAGTTAATATCATGAGCAGTCCGTTTTCCTCGAGTGCAGCCTCATTTCAACACACGAGGAGGTAAAGAACTCACCTGACAAAGCCTGCATGAATCATAGAGACTCAGAAGAACAGGCTGTGGTTTAACTTCAACCCAGTGGAGAATGAAATTTTGCAGAAGTTTGTGAATCCAGAAGTTCTAAACATACAGAGTGACAAGGGAGTATACACTTCTAACAAATGTTGGCCTAGACATTTGTGGCTAGGCTACCATGATGGAACAGTTGCTGTTTTCCGATGATGGATAAGAACGAGGAGCTAGCATAGGTCAACAGCTCAGGCAGGGTGAGCGCATGGAATGTCAGACTTGGAGGTAAGTCTGGTGGCACAGGAGCAGGTGACGAGCTGTGACTGCAGTGGCTAAGGCTCAGATAACTCAGATTTTGAAGAGATGCTGACATATTGGCAATCATAGCCTACTACTAATTAGCCTGAGAGAAAATGACGTGTGGAAAAGATGATGTCCGACTTACTGTGGATGAACAACAAGTTCTGAAAGCTACACCAATGGCCAGGAAACCAACAAGTTCTTGTTTGTCACAGTGATGATTGACAATATTGAACTTCCAACCCGGTACAGTCTATTATAGCTATCATGTGGTTATACAGTAATCATGGCATTTGTAATTGATGATGATGGATCGAATTGATGATCGGAGATGGAGTGACTTGGACCCACCGTTGACCCTAATTTGTGCCTTTTGAGGTTTCAGCGGTCTGAGTCAGCTGCTGGGGGACTCCCCTTGAACCTTAAGACAATCCTTCAATCCAAGACTGGAGTTATCGATGGAACTGTAAGTAGACTCGCTCCAACCACTTGGAGCTCGGATGCTATGCATTTTGACCCGAAGACTCAAAATGCATCTGATGAGAACTTGTTATGATCATGAATTCGGACCACCCAGCCCTTGGAAACTGGGGTCCTGGTGCATTCCGTAAGCACGGCAGTGAATGAGGCTGTTAAAACCTACTGTGGTCCAAGTCTGAGTCAGCCTCTCACTGAGCTTAATCAATGGAACCACTCCTGCTAGTCTTTGCCACAGTTACTAACTATGCCCAAGCAGAACCCCTTCTACGTCAAATCATACAAGGTTTACGTTGACGTTCCCAGTGTATGTGAGCCAGTAATTTTTTTCAGTGAACTTTCTAAGTGACTTCCTCCATCACAGTACCACCTTCGGTATCATTCAGTGACAGAGAATGAAGGCAACATATCCTACATAACACTACCTTGCAACTACAACAGTAGTCATGAGCAACAGATGGCTGACGATGTCTTGAGAGCCAAAGGCAAACTGAATTCCATTGAGCAAGGCTTTCCCACCAAGCTCTCACCAGTGAGTGTGAGTGCTATTTGCATAGGATTCGTATCCTATACTTACGAGTTTGTTGCAACCGCCCAGGCACCTGAGGCAGCATTGGAATTGATGGCTGTCAGTCCGCCTCCTCCTCACACTGGCACTTTCCATGAGTTCGTGCAGCTCATGGAGGCCAAACACGGTGCTGCCCCCCCATAAACGCAGCGAGCCTCCCTCTTGACTAGGGAGCTTCTTGCACACAGCTATACCCCCAATCACTCAGGAGTATTGTGACGAGCTGGCTACTTGCGAGAAGAGACACCTCCAGGCAGTCAGGAAGTGTGTCGCATTGGAGAAAGAAATCATCAACCGAGAGTTGGATGGTCTCTCCGGGCCCACAAAGTTCAACGTATTGGTGCCCACTGGCAGTCTCATGCAGATGGCTTATGATGCTAAAGCTGAAGAAGTCTTCAGGAAGCTCCCCCACTTTGAGCTCACTGCTGCTCCCGTTGTATCTCAAACTCAATCGGTTTTCTGACCAGTGTGGGTGATATCACTGTTTTTTGGGCAGACCTTTTTGGCTGACGATATGATACTTAGAGTCTTTGACGGAAGCCATTGTACAGGAAAGGTCGGGATGGTGCTACATATTTTGTCTTATATCAGTATCTCTTTTCTATTACTTGAAGCTGTTGTATCTGTATTGCACTATTGCTGTGATTCGACTTCGTTATCAAAAGAAACCTGATTTGGAGTCTTTGAATGAGCTATCATTTTCTGATGTGATGGCAATTGTGACAGTTACCAGTTTCAAACTGTCACCCAGGCTCCGAGTTTGGGACCTCTATCATGTCGCTCAAGTCCAAGCCCGAATTCAAACCCCTGCAGCAATCACTCTTGGGAGAGCCCATCCTTCTCAAGCCAGGAGGACATGGAGATTCTACTACTGAAGGGCTGGAAACAATCATGCTAATGTCGAAAGTCCAAGGACACTGTGCTCTGATTCCTTTAACTTTCTCTGGACCACTCATCATATACCCAGTGGTTCCCAGAAGCAGTACACCATCCGCTTCTCCTAACCTGGTCAAGCAGAGACAGTTTGTTCCTAAATATGAATGGAAAGGATCAAGCTGTCGTTGAACTAAATGTAATTAGAGTCCAACAGCGCAGTGCACGTACTGCCTCAAAACTAGATACTTGACAAGTTGGAAATCCTGTGGCCTGTGTCGTTCAAATCAAATACTGTGATCGATACTATGCGCTTCAACTCAGAAACATTGCATTGGAAGACTCGGAATGTAGCATAGTATAGTATGGAATATAGCGGTATTTCAAACAGAATGCAATTATTATGGTGATTCAGATGATAGGTTGGAGGCAGAAGCTTCTGCTTGCTGCTGATATATATGGTCTAACGGGCTACCTTCTTCAGGTGCAAAAACAGCATCAGGCTTGGAGTGTGGAAATATTTTCCTGCACAAGTGGTTAGTGTGATAAAGCCCCACGGTACATGGCCGTGATGAGACTCACTGGTTCCACCACTTGATAAGTGCATCCACACATCCAGAGAACTTGGGGTTTTCAAGTGTAGCCATCAAAGAGTAGTAAAACGTCTGAGAATCAGTTTCTTTATCCACGCAGGACCACTGTTGTGTGGATGAAAGAGCGAATCAAACCTCAAACAATGTCAGGCCTCAGGGTGTTGAACTGGAGTGAATAGTGAATGAACTTATAATCACCTGCGTCGTGATGTAGACTACTGATGCCGTGGTAACCTTCTTCATTCCATTGATATCCGCATTGCCCCCTTTTGCAGTGGCGGGGCCATCCACTTCAGCACTGCTGGGCGAGATGAATACATGTTTGAATGCCTGGAGCACACTGTTTAGATAAACTTGAAGGGTATAGTGATTTGCATAGATACAAACCGTGACCAATATTGCGCTGTGCAGAAGACTGTTCCAGGGATCATCATGATCATATTTGGAGTTCAGGTAGAGGAATACTGGCCAGCTGTGACCAGCAACGGCCAAAAGTCCGTCTCTCATGACTCTAGAAGGCATACTCAAAATCATATTACTTTGTTCTTGCAATGTACTTACTTCGGATCATTCCAATCAAGATTAGCTGGACAAAGCAATGACCCAGTTGCCTCATGGCGGTAGCCTCGATCAGTCTTGAGTTGCTTACTGATAGGGGGCGTAAGATGCCCTCCTTTGGGAGTGATCCAGTCAAGGATGGCGACTTTTATGCTTTTGGTATCGTCAGCATGAGAGGCACTGGCTCCTTCTTGAATCTGAGTTTGCAATGGTCGTTAGAAAGAGCACAATGATAAAAGGGCTTGGAGAGACGTATGAAATCAGCAAGTATGTGAACCTCTTCCGTAGTCTTCGATGCTTTGATCCACTTCTAGAGCCTCCCTTCATCCATACTCAAAAGTTGGAGAAAAATGTTGTACTCCATGCGTTCTCTAGATAGAAGAACAGTATGAGGACAACACCTATAAAAGTCGGATCTCAGACTCACACAGAAGAAGCATTGTGGAGGATTTCCTTCAGCTCGTCACTAGGATGGCCACTGTGGCAGATACCGTTGGTGATTAGGGTCCTCACAGTGCAAAAGGTGCAGAGAGTGCGGCCAAAATGGCGCCCTAAGCGCACGAGAGGGTCCAAGCGCACTTCAGGCAACCCCCCGTGGTACCTAATTAGGGTAGTTACTGCTCACAAGTAATCTACCCTTAAAGGCCCAAAGACCATGGTCGCGACCACTTGGTCCTGGCTTTTTCTTCTGGTGGTCACGACCATTGGCTTTTGGTCTCGACCACTACCTTTTGGTCGCGACCACTTGCTTTTGGTCGCGACCACTGTCTTTTGGTCGAGACCACATATACTTAGCTTACTATTAGTATAAAATTA
>JABCKT010000383.1:0-16891 GCA_018858115.1 Tephrocybe rancida | reverse complement strand
CTGTCAAATGTTCAGACCGCCACAATTCGTCGAAAAAGGCGATATTTGCGCGGTCTGAGGGCAGATATACTCCTATATTCCCTGGATGTATATAACTAGGATTCGTTCGGTCGGGTATCGTAGTAATGAATAAATGCAGAAATCGAATAACAGATCAATAATTAGGGATGGTCACCAGAGGGAAGTGTATAGTATATATACGGAGGCGAAGCCGTGTTTGTGAGTCAATTTTGTAGACGCCAAGAAGCACGATGGTTTCATGGTTTCCAGAAGGAGTTCATCCGCTGAGGAAGGGTTCAATTACGGCCGCCGACAGGTACGGCGGTACTTACCAGTGGATAGCGGCTTGACATCTGCCATGTAGACGATGGTCAGGAGATACCTTTCACAAAAGAGCAACGCAATACTTACCTGGGGACATCCTTCCCTTCCCTTTAACATTGGGTGGGTGGCTCGCGTGCTAGATGCTATGTTAGGAACAGAACTTAGCACCGGTCGGGCTCACGCACTTCAGAGAACGCATCAAGTTCTTGAGTGTCGGGCGGGGATCATCCTCTAGAAGCAGAAGAGTTAGCTTGCACGTCACTGAACCAGGCAGTCAAAGAAGGCTCACTTAGCAGCTTGATTAGTTGCTGACGCAATAAGGTCAGTACGATCTCGTGCATCAGTTACAGGCAGACTCACTTTGGTCATAGAACCGACATCGCCAAACTCGTAGACCATTTCAGAGTCCTTGCAGGCCGAAAGGCAAACCTGGAAAGAGTTGGCATTGTCAGTGAGGGGCCCAGCCGCAGAATCAGGGCACGTACCACATTATTCTTGACATCCTTTCGACGGCAACACTGAAGACCAAAGCCATCACAGAACCAAGGTGGCTGGTCGTTTGGATTCATGACTGACTTGATCATGTCACCAGGCGTGGGCTCGCCGTCACGAACCTTCTTGTAGAGCTCGCAGCCTGTACATCTAATGTAAGTAGGAATCCATGGCGTGAATACATACGGCGACTTACATCGCCTTGTCGCACGACGGACTTGTCAATAATCAGTGAGGCTAAAGCTAAGGGTCATGTCGCATACTCACGAAGACTCTTCCAACTACACACTCGATTACATCGGTGATGTGGCAGGTCTACGCATGATTATTAGAACGATAAGGTAACCAAATGAATGAGCAGTAGGTACCGAGCAAAGTGTTTGAGTGGCAACTATCGAAAATCGCCTGATCTATGGTCAGCCTGGATAATAAGTATTGGAAAGAAGGCTTACGGTGAGTCGGCTTTTAGGATGCAGACGTTCTACTAACGTCCTATGCAGGACCTACGTCATAAAATGATCATTGACGGAGAACGGCGACAACTTCGACGGCGGAGGACCTACATCGTCAACGATACCGATATCCTCTTCGAATAACGTATTAGCAACGTGGGCTAAGGCCGGGACCGTATTTCCTTTATGAGCTTCGTGGAGAAATCTGAAGGCATTCGAGGCAGCATCAACGCTGGGTAAAATAACTATTCGAACGTTTGAGGAGAAACAATGAAGTTAACGCTTAATGGGCCACATACATTCATCCTTATGATCCTCTTCCGTTGTATCGTCGGTATCATATTGGAAAGAATGACCGCCGACTAGAAATTCATCTGACGACGAGATCCTCATGTGTACGAAAACAACTTACAGTGGAACAAGTATTCGTCCCCTGCCTCCTGGCCGTCATAGAACCCGTCCAGTGCGGCGAGCTACGGTTTCAAAAAGAGAAGTAAGTGCCACTGAAGAAGGAAACCAATCAGGTGAGCTCACAAGATTCGCTTTCGATGGAAATTGGGCACTCGTAGGTTCAACTCTGTCTGTGAGCAGCGTTATCAAGTCCCGCTTGTAGCCGAATTTATCTGTAGTTAAATAGCATCCATAAGAATGGGCACACGTATCTCAAAGATCCGAGACATACCAATCAAAAGTTCCCTCAGTTCTTCCGCCTCTTGTTGAGGGCCCGTGAGGTGATATTGCGCTGGAAGATTTTGGTAATTAATGGCGACGAGCAGTGCCCGTTTCGTGTGTTTTTGAGTTGCCTCGGCGGTATGGGAGCGAGCATACTGCAGTCGTTGAAGTATGTGTTGTGATTTAACGAGCTACACGCGGAAAAACTTGTAAGACAAGAAACCCAGGATCATGGTCTGGATGTTGACTCACTGGTGACAGGAACCTGCGCACGATTGAGGTGCGGTCTGAACTCATTTGATGAGAGATTCTTGATGATGAAATGACTTTCTGTCAAGGAATGCCATGAGTGAGAGCCGTATCCAAGGACGCAAACGTTGACAGATGCGGGTGCGAACGCCGTTCGGATGTCAGGGAAGTAACACGTACACAACAACTTATAGGTTGCTCAGACGCAGGTGCCGCAGCTCGAGGAAATGAACGTCGATCAGTCTTGACTAGTGGCCGCAGCTGAGGGGGGGAAGGAAGGAAAGGGCATAGCGATTGTAGTGTTTATAATGGCCAGTGCAATGAGCGAAAGGAGTTGAAAGCGGTGCTCTTTACAGCACAAATTGCAAATTCGGGGCACCGCATATTGACTATCTGCCTCAAGTATCAACATATGATGTCAGTCACTTGTGGTTTCACCTGGGTCTCACTTGACACTATCTTATTTTACCCTAATCCAATCCTCGCCTTCCGATTTTTTTGAGTCTTATTCATATTTGTTCTCCTTATGCTCGAATATCGCTGCCTATGACACTCATGAGAGTGCCTTACGGTCGGAATAGAAATTGAAGCCGCGCCGTTTGTCACGCAGCACTGGTTAGGTTACGCAAATTGAAAACATGTGTCCAGTTCAGGTGACAGGGAGACTGTACTGTGAGCATTGGTAGGACTTGGATGGGACTAAGTGAGATGCACTAGTACTATGGACTCTGGCTCTCTGTGATTGAATTACGGGTACGTAGAATAAAACAGGATATAAGGACAAGATGTGTAATGGCGTGTATGCAGTATCATCCATGAGAGAGATGCTCACGTCATGGGTCCCAGACGGCATCGCGCGGCTATATTATTATACGTGAGCAAAGAGCATTAAGGGACACATGGAACATGGAACACTTACGATAGGTCGATGGCTTGACAGCTGCAGAATACAAGAGTCAGCCCAATAGGCAATACAACACTTTGAAGGCACGACGAACCTGAGGATCCTGAAAATTATCCATCTCGGGCTTGATGGTCACAATTGGTGGCCGGCCCCTCCTTACCCTCACCTTGTTTATCTCCCTTATCTTTTTCCTGTAGGCTCGTGACGACTTGTGCAGTCGCAGATAGAGGCCATGTAGCTCGTGGCTAGGGAGTCACAAGCGTTCGGTCACTCCGATGTAGGAAGCGGCGGGTATACGTACCTGACGTCACGGATGAGATGTAGCAATGGCGGGTGAGGGTTTGATTCTAAGACGAGGTTAATTACTTGATGCTGGGTCAAGGGGACGAAAAGGACACACTCAGAATGTCCACAAGCGCCTACACGAGGAACGATCAGCACTTTGTGGATCCCGCCAAATTCGCTGCAAGTACCTTGGTCATCGAAGCCCCATCAGCGTCTTCCCATGAGAGCTGATCGTCCTTACAAGCCGACAGCGCGATCTAAGGATTATTCGTTTGATCATCAATACCAATCTGAAAGGAACGAAGGAGAATAGTACTGACAATATGTGCTTCTGCAGGCGTTTCGGGTAGGCAGTACCCCGTACAGGGCCACATCGACTCCGGGGATGTACTTCGCGTGATGGGCGACGTCGGTGTATCGTACCAGGTCTCCATCTCCGACTTGATGGTCAAGGAACGCGTACTACTGACACTGAGGCTCCTGTAGTCGGAGGATGGGTTGATGAGGTGTTCGACGGAGGTTCTTCGTGACGCAACACCACCTTGGCTGACGCGTTTATTTTGGTAGATATGCCTTGAGAAAACTTCGTTAAAATATGAGTTGCTGTATACAGGATTAGAGGAAAGACTACCTAGTGCCTGACGACGGACTGCGAAATGTTAGTAAGAGTCTCTTGATCAGGGAATTCATCCAATAACATACCGATTCCGTTCAGTCGAGAATCAGACTTCCGTTTGCCCTTCGAAATCCATGGCACATAAACTTGGTTACAGCGAAGGTGCTCTAGATCTTTAGGACATCTATTAATTCGAATGAGAATGAGAAAGGCATTCTCATACCGAGCAGAGAGGCCGAATGACAAGAGTCGAAGATAGCCTTTGATGGCTCTTAAGTTCATCAGTCACTGAAGGAGAGAAAGAGACATACCACAAGGTTGCTGCCAACTGGCAAGGGATCCACGAGATGCCGTCGAAGTTCCTATAAGGCATCGGTCGATAAGCAACGGACAGTTGGACAATAAGCATTACTCACGTTATCCTTGATCATCCTAGATGGGCCATCACTTGGTATTATATCTAAAATGACTTCTAATCGGCCCTATAATGCGGAAGCTCGAAGAAAAAAATACGAACATTCGTCTAATCCATCCTCCTCACTGAAGTTCTTGTTCTCCACCTGCGCTGCATGTCCAGCGTCTGAAAAAGGGTGATTCGTAAGCAATAAATTGGAGGTTCGGGCCAGTCGACGCACAATGGAAAAAGAATCGATCGCCTGACTGGGCTCCGTCGATGAGGGTTTTTATTGCCGAGATCTTTGTCAAACAGGTCTCGTGTGAGTACACGAGGTACGACTGCGCGTATAGGCGAGGTTTGCGCACCATGTTGTCCCTCGTGGGTTGAATTTGCTCAGGTTCGTCCGTATCCACGAGGACCACGATGTCCTCGGGCAAATACGAGTAGCAGTCTACGCCATTACTCAGCCAGCGGAATCAACGAGAGGCATAGCAACGTACCGATCAAAAGCTCCCGCATCTCAAGAACATCCTTATGTGGTCCCCTCAACTTGTCGACTCTGTCCATGTCGTCGTCATCGTCGCGGATGTACTGGATGCCAACCAGCAGAGCACGTCTCAGAGGTGGGCGTACAGGAGTGTCGGGCCAAAATTCAGGTCTCCTTCCAGGCCGGTGCCTAATGATCTTCATTGAGGGCGTTCAGATGTGGTTCAGTCGCACTATTCGGTACGCGCGGCCAGCGGGCGTAGATGTAGGAGGTCGGTCGTTCGTGGGAGATTCGTTGAGTCAGTCGAGTGTTAGAAAATAAGAACCATCATTGAACAGGCCTTGATCCAGTTATATGAAGTGGTCGATTGGCGCTGGACTCGTGGGAGATCCGTGGTGGCTCTGAGCGTCAGTGCCAGGCTGAAACTTGTTTGGGGCTAAGTACAAACACGTAGCACAGCACCTTTAGCCGAGTAATAACGTGATAGGAAGTAATGAATTCCCCAAACAGACTCTTCCTCTGTTCTCCTTCATAGACGGTCAAGTTATTTTTGGAGCTGGCGCAAAACTGGCGAGTTCCACCGTAACCCGGGTCAATATAATGGTTCTATACTAGTATTAGTCGACGAAGGCTGAAGCAACTGTCAGTTGTTGCTGTTTCTGTCCCTTGACTGCGCTGTGGGCAAGAGGTGTCTTCAAATGTACGACTGCGTACTTTCTCAAGATATCATTTAGGCGCCCATAGCCACCCCGTTGTGCTGGCCGGGAGGTTGTTGCCAGGTTATGGGTTAGTATCTTGCTATTTGTAACGCCTGCGGGTATTTCCGCCCTCGGTGGCACACTCGGTCACATACTAGTAGGTGGGTTTCTCCACAGAATGGAATAAAACTGCGCAGTTGTGGGTATGGGTCGACGTCCCTTCGCTGACGGGCCCGTGTCGGCATTGCCCTTATTGATATTGAACAGTAGCCTTATAGGAAGATGTGGGCACAAGAAAAGACGTGCCAGGGGCGTGCTGGGGCGTGTTATCCAAAGTTGGGCCGTGCCACACCCCAAGGCGTACCCCATAGTTGAGAGGGTGTCACTTCTATGTGTAGGTACGTAGTACGGAAGGAATGTGACAAATAGCCGGCAAGAGAGATGTTGTATGAATCTAATCTAGTCGTTATATTGGTCCACAGTCCGCGTTAGATCAACTGCCGTGCGCTTCACTAAGTTCACTTCACCCGTATCAATGCCTATCATCATCATGATCGGCGGATGACCCGTGTATGTTGACTGTAAAAATAGTTTAGGGTGAGAAGCGAGACAAGGGAGATGATTTTGTTCGTTGAATGTGTTTCCGTGGCGCGTACAGGGCCGTGTCATGGGCATGAAGGGCGTGAAAGTTGGGATAGGAACGTGCAGAGTAGATAGGGGCGTGAAGCTGGAGTCCTGGGGCGTACGTGGGGCGTGAGGGGCCGTGCTTGGGCCGTGCCGAGGGACGTACTGGGTCGTGAAACAGGCGTTGTCTTGAAAGTAAGAATAACGGTTTGCTGAAGTGTGAATTTATTATATTGTCAACCTAGATTTCATTGTCTGTTGGCATTCTATGCAAGCAACTAGACGGAGATCAGAATACAGTTCCGTGGCGAACTTCAAGCCCACTGACTGATACCGACTAGAAATTTGTGGCTGTCCACTAAGCGTTCTCAACGATCTTCAATGAGCACATAATGGCCATCTGTAACGCTAGGCTGGTGGGCTGTAGCGTCACACGAGAGCGAACTTAGTGTAGAACGAGTAATAACAATCTCAGCACTTTGATAGTTCACTGTCTAGCTACGAAACCATGGAATCTCGCATATCTACAATGTATGGAGGCTAGTCAGATAAGTTACTAGATAAAATAATAGTCCGGTGGGGGGGATGTCGATCGAAGTAATCGAGGTAATGCTTTACGCGTCGAGTCCACGGTGCGTGATGTCACTGCCGTGCTACACCGTCCTATGTACCACGTTCAATGGTCGGGCGCGTAGAAATCAAATGATGGAAAAATCCAGAAGAAATCAATCCACAATCTTGATCTGATGTGGAACCAATTGCGACTCTCGACCTGCCGTCATCATTCGAGTCTCTGGCAATCGCATGTCAATCATTTGAGCATTCATTGACATTATACGTATACGCACATGCACCTGATGCCATGTATACTGATACCATGTATAAGCATACACTACCCCATCCATGTACTTAGTTGGGGCGTGAAAATCATGACACGCCTTTCACGCCCCTGGTACGGCTTTTTCTGGTGGCCCAGAAGATGTTTTTCAGAGCTGGGGCCGTAGTGAGATTATACAGTGGTCAACTAACTATGGGAGGTAAATTATTAGTGGAGAAGTTGATAGGCATGCTGATGCTGGGTATATGTAGATAGACATATCGAGAATTAGCAGACATTCTCTTAGCGCTCGGGGCGCTCAGCGATACACGGAACAAATGTTCACGTGGAGTGCAGAAGCCATACATCAGGTGAGCTTTCCGATGGTGAGAGTCCCATGAACCTTGTTTGACCCATCAAAAAGTCAACGCGCCTAACACCTCGGCGCTTCTCATCCTCGTACTCGCGTGATCCACAAATACAACGATAGCGCTGCTCGTACGCTGCGGTGATCTTCCGCTTTTCCACTTCGCTTGGCAGCGAATGATACTCCTGCGCCGAGATGTTGGTGCGAAGCATGTCATAAAGTTCTCTGAAAACGTCTTCAACCGTAACATAGGCACCGTGTGTGCGGGCGTGTGATGGGTATACGGTAAGACGCCACGGGAGGTGGGGTGCAATGATGACGAGGCTAGGAAGAGGTGGTTGCGTTGCAGGTTCTGCGAACGCGCGAAGGGATATGCCCTTGTGATGAGATGTAATTGTGGATGGGGGCTGCCTCAAGTCGAAGTTGAGGAGAGGTGGGCCCGAGGACTGAAGGAGAGCATGGACACGGGCGGACTTTACTATCTTGGGCTGAGAAAATGCCCTGGCGTAAGGAGACGGGCCTGGGAGGATCATGGGGTATGACAGAGGAGTTAGGGGTGCCGAAGAAGAGGACGCCGGAGAGAACGAGGAGAATGAGAGGGCAGGAGTTGCTGGGGAGTGTACAACATTTGTGTGAGCAAAACGGACGTGTTTTCCAGGCATCTTTGAGTACGTGTCTGACTTGTCTGGTATGGGCGAAAGTCAGGATGGATGAGTATGACCTCGATACCAGGGGCATAAATACCAAGTTTTCCATCTCTTCCGAGATCCACAAGATTGTGGCTCATGTGTGAGATGGATAGCTTCGATCTTAAGCCATCTCTGCGGGGACCGACTTCCGAAAATAGTTTGATAACAGCGTGGCAGCGGCCTAGAATGGCGCAAATTTGCTTTAAGAAACATGGCCTCCGTAACCACGAAGAGTATTCCGATGTCCGGAGGTGTGCGTTGCCTTTGTGCAGTTACTTCACCAATAGTATAAGGCCCATTTGACAGTTACACTTGGCGCGTGCTATGTGTTAAGATGGAACGGGCGCTAGTGCTGTGAATAAGAATGGAGAGATTTATCGGGATGTGACGTAAGTTGAACATACCTGTACATATCTGTAGAATCCACGGAAGCACGACGGAATGAGTTTCACTGGAGCAATTAACCTTGGCTTAGACGGACTCCAGCCTTCTGGAAGATTGGCGTCCATTTCGCATATATGTCTCTTTGGCTGATGCGTATAGCATATGAACGGAAGGAGGGTACTTCACAGCTTGTTGCAATTCTCCAATGGAGCATCAGCTCATGGAGCTAGAATGAGGGAGAGAAAAGGTACACAAGGACACTATGCCAGGACTCTGTCTTGATGCGCAAGGGAGGCAGTGTATGGAGGAACGTATTGATGGTCCGCATATACCGGATGGGTATTGTTGGAGCTTCCACAGTTATTTCGGGGCCGTGATACACGTGTTGTGTGCGTGGCCGCCGTGGAACTTGGAAGGATCTAATTTGGCGCAACGGTCGTCAGTAACTGTGCTCAAGGTCGATCATCGCGTAAGGCACGCATCACCAGTGTCGTTGCAGATCTTATGAATAAGGAAGATAGCTAGACAGATAGATAGCGATATGAAGTAGTATTCTCGTCTCCTTTGAGATCTTAGATCCAGGAAGCTAGCCAGAGTGTTTCAAGTTGTTCACACCTGCACCCATGGCGCTAACAACCGAAATTTGTATGGAGAGGCGGAAGATAGGTGAAACCAATACTTGAAGAGCTACAGAAGGAGTCAGGTGTGCGTTGGACCCAAACGGGCGAAGCCGTGTTGGGATTCCCGACAATATTGCTATACTTACAAATTCCGACGATGATCAACAGGAAAGAAATAAGACAACAATACCCAGACGATTACACATCAACCGCGAGTTTTCTTGGAAGCAGATTTCCACATCGTGATACCTGTCCCCAACTCGGTTTCTCACTGCTGCCTGTATAGTTAGTGTGAGGGTCGTGCCTCAGCCACATCTTCGAGTCACTCAACCTCTCAGTTGTCTCTCAGCTCTACGGTTCTGCTCCAATTGATAATTGTGGCATGCACAGCCGAACGTTGATACTAATCCTACTTGGTAAGCTACTAATAGATTGAGCAAGTGCTAAGGGTACGGTAAGCTGCGCGCAAAACGAGGTCGACCTGGTGCGTTCTCAATCCATGATCGAACCTTCCCACCGCTCCCACTTTATCCTCATGTACTAGGTGACTGATCGCGGCATAGAGAGCGATATCAACATCATCATACGTTAGGTGCTTCCCTAAGATGACGCCACAGAGCCACTGGAATCTGGTGTCATCACCTCGTGCTTTGTCCAATCGGCTTCCAAATTTGCCAGGTTCGTCTTCATACAGAATTTCACTCGAGAAAAGGGTATCTCGGCCCCGCAGTCGGCATAAGTCAGATCATCATATGGCCAAGCTTGTTTTCCGTGTGAGGCAGGAGCCTAAACAACTGTTCTGATCTTCCAGTATATGCTCGAGGTGTCCCATGGAGCCCTGTCCTCCTCTCCAGTATGTGAAATCCTTGTCAATGATTGGCTCTTGACTCTATAGATCAGGCAGAGAAATCACTCATATTTCTCGTAAATGCAAGATCGTCTCCCGGATTGCATCGCCTTTAAACGCAAAGCTTCCGCATTCTTGGGGTGTATGCTTAGTCCCGACTCCCATCCCGTCTCCGTGAAACAGTATAGCGTTCGACATCCAACTCTTGATATTCTGTGGTTTCGTAACATCCACCCATCTTACGCCCATTTCATCGATTCTAAAAGGATGTCAACTATATCTGACATACGCATGGTTCCACAGCAACTCCTCTCTAAGCCACCAAACCTGGCTTAGCATGCACATGTGTTTCGCCGACGGCCGTCAACATCAGATGGATGAGATGCTTGGTCCAACTATTCTTATCCTTTTCGTATCAGGAATGCGGCAGTCTATGGGCGCTGACTTTAACATGTCGACCTTGTATGATCTCATGATGGATCTTTCATTACCGCCGCCATCGGCGTCAAGTCAAGTCATGGTGATACAGCCCTAGCAACGCCCATCGTCAAGTTCCAACCTTTCACTCTTTGATAATAAACAATACTAAGAGCTCAGCGGTAACCAGTCAGCTCGTGGTGAAGTGTTCGTACAATGGTGCAGTTTTTTTGTTGTTGTACAGTTACATTTTTGTGTGTCTATGGGAAGTCCGGTGGCAAGTAGGGAGATTATGTAATGTATGTCTATGCGAATAAATATACAATGTAGTCGAAGGCGAACCAGTGGCATGAATGAGATAGAGATATGAATGAGGGTCAATAAGTAGTCCATAATATAGCTTTTGGCAGCGTTCGGCACCGTGTTGTCGCTGGGATAGTGAGCCCTGCTTCCACGTAATCATGCCACATGTAATGACTGAGCGGCGGCGGGAGCAAAATGACGATGGTGGTAGGTGTGGTGTGCCCAGAAAGCCTTAGGCAAGCTCAGTCGACGTTGAGCTGCCATACATCAAGGCCGTGGAATGTGCCCGAAAGGCCAAGGAATCGGTGCCGCCGTCCCAACATGTCGATTCGTTTGATGCCCCACTGAAGCTGTGCCTCTACGTCCGCCGACCGCTCACACCGTTCATAGTAGGCCGCATTGACGTCTCCTATAAGACCCCGCGGAAGACTCCCGTACTCCTCGGCGGTGGTTGGGAGCAAGAAGGCATGGTATACGGCATGGAAGACGTCTGAAAGGGTAACGTAGCCTACGTCACCCGCGAAGACGCTGATAGGCGTTGTGAGGGTGGGATATGTGATGTAAAGCGAAGCGAGGGGCGGCTCCGTCGCTGCTTCATGAAATTCAGGGAGGGTGAGCTGGGACTTGAGGAGAAACGTCGGTGGGCGGGTGACATCGTAGTCGAGAGGAGGGTGACTTCCTTTCAGGGGATTGAAAGCAAGGAAGCAATGGATATTCATCTCCTCAAGCGGTGGGTTGGGCAAAGGGCTTCGCTTTCTGTTGAGCGGAGACCGTGGGTGAAAAATAGGGTACATAGGCGGAGTTGGAGGGTCTTCGAACGATGGTAAAGAGGACGTGGAGAAGGTGGGTGATGGTGTAGAAGAAGGAGGGGAGTATGCAGCGTTAATGTGGGCGAATGATACGCGCTTTGCCATCGAGTCAAACTGTGGTGGTAGGGTTGCAAGTTAGGGACGAGGTGAACAGAATTCATAACAGACTTACCAACGTGATACGTCGTCGAAGTGCCTTACGGGGATACCGTGCCTCATTTCCCGTTCTCCGGGTATCCTCTCACAAACGATCCAATCATGGCGCGAGAGCTTTGTCGACCTGATGGGCACACAACATCACTTAGCAGACATGGATGCCGACTGGAAAAGGCAGGATCGTCGAGGAAGGTCGAGGAGCAGCATGGAGCTTGGCTAAGCGGCGGGAGAAAGGACAGTAGCGTTCAACCCGTGACAACTGATCTTGGGCAAAGGGCAGAGGAACGCGTACCCGAAACGGTACCGTCTTAGTTTTCAGCGTAATGGCTCCGGGTATCACCTGTTACTACATTTCATATCAGTGGAAAGCAAACCATTGAGGGGCAGCCAAGAGACCTCTCGCGTCCGAAGAATGAGCATGGTTGCCGAACAATAGCAGAAGATAGATCGCTTCGTTCTGAAGGATGAGAGGCAGAATATAAATGTATGGCGAGGGTCACCAACGACGAGGCACTGTTCAAGTCAAGACAATCCGATGGGAATGAGAAAATTTGACGCACGTGGTTTGATGGCGGAAGCATGTGACGTGATATCCACGACGTGACTGGGCAACGCAGACGCGTCTCAGACTGTCTACAAATATCTGTTGTCATCACGCGTTGGTTTGAAGGTCGAGAAATCACGAAGAATCTTATCTCATATTCTAAACTCGACTCTCCGAGGCTACGCATAACCCGCGAATGGACGATTGAATATCACGGCACATGAGAAGGTTGAAGCTTGGGAGAAGCTTAGAAAAGGGTGCGGAGCCATCGTCGTGGAGCATCGGGTCCATCGATAGAGTGGATCGACGTGGTTATGAGGGGAGTCGCTGTTAGCAAACAACATAGAACGAAGCGGATGCCAATATCTGGAAATCGTGAGCAGGTTGGGGGAAGGAGTGGGTGGTGCGGCATCGTTAGAGAGAGAGGGAAAAGAAATACAGGAGGCCTTTGTAGGTTATAGTCATAAAACAAACTCGAACATGCCATGAGGACAACACGATGTGAACAAACAAGACCATATCCAAGTCGGAGTTATCATTCGGCGCGCCATTCTTGAACTCATCCGTGATCATATAGAGTGCCGTTTCAAATCCCTGTGCATGCATGTAACGGACACGCTAATTCGGGTGCCCATGGACGAGTCTGAAGCATTGGCGACTGGTAAGTACATTGCTATTCTACATCCTTCCAAGCGCGTCATTGTCAGCTCCTTATCCCCGTGATAATTAGGCATGTAAGACGCGCGCTGGGTATGGATGTGAGGCTTTCCTTCCTGACGCCATGCATGGATGCCACACTGTATATACATGAACTCCAGACTAAACGTTTTCTTATAGTGGCCCGATTGAACCTGTACTATCAAGGACTTTAACTTCCAGTCATTTGAACGCGTTCTCAGTTCATCACGGAATATCTCATACCGGTGCCTTTCCATGTGGAGTGCATTGCGGCCTGTTTGACCACAAATTGCACTCCGAGCTGGGGGACTTATCAGGACAGGAGTATCTTGTTCGAGGTGAGAGATATCTTTGCCTTTAAATTTATAAAGAGTGGGCGGATAAAGAGTGGGCGGGTGTAGGGCAATGGGTAAAGCGGATATGCTTACAGGCGTTCCTTCGGATCGCGGGAGTTCAATCATACCTGGATTGACTTAGGTGCTAGAATGACTACATGAAGTACTTGCACTGCATATTGCGATGGTCGAGTTGGTGGTATGAATAAATTGCTGATCTAGGGGTTAACGTAGAGTACTGAAGATAGTCCGCATCCATAAGGTAGAGATTACCATTGCTAAATGTACAGTATGTATATTCCGATATTTGAGTGTGGATGATGCGAGGCCTGGGCCTAAGCGTAATACGGTGGTTTTAACTTGAAACGACGATAGTGGATGGTAAGAATAAAATAGGATGTAGTGTCACGGTAGACCCCAATGCATATCATAGGTTTGAGAGACATCGAGCTAGAAAGATGATTTCATCAACTGCGCCGAAACTAATAGCAATACACGTACCATTGACACCGCTGGCTATAGCCCAGGTATTGCTCTGTCCCGCAACAGGTACGAGGCCGAGCATCTTTCGACCGTCCTGTGTAAGACAATCGATCAACTTGGCTCCTTCTTGATACTGTTGAAAGCCCTCGTAGATTCCCTCCAGGAGCTCCAGAATGGTGATAGGAGCGTCGGGGGCCGTAACTCGAATGGTGACCGGAAGCTGAGAATGATGGATGGCTATTGTCTCCAGACCATCCCGTGTAGCAGGCATATCCAGGTACGGGGATATGACGTCGCTCTCTTCGACAGCATTCCGGCTGTCTTGAGGGCTTGCCCCGATGTCGTAGTCCAGGTACTTGAGACCGGCCGCAATGCACCTGTGCATTCCGGTGGAATCGAAATCGTTGGAAGATGGTACCTCGTCATTAGAGAGGGGCCTTCCCAGTACGGCCGTATCGGACGGCATTATTGCATATGAGGGTCGGGGGGTAGCCGAGCCCATCGGCAATGACGTGTAAGGCATGCGCGTGGGCGACAGGACCTGAGCTTGCGTTCCCTTGTATGGTGACCCGAAGTTTAGGAAATTAGAATCATCATTGAGACGAGGGGTGGATGAGGGCTGGTGGTGTAAGGTGAATTCGTCGTCACTATATGATGACTCGGGCGAGAGAGGAATATTCCGTGGGTAAGGGGTAGGGGCCTGTGCGACAGTCACTGAGTAGGTACCGGAGGTGTGCGACAGGTCGTAGCCATAGTCGCAGCGCTGGATCGAGGAAACATCTGGCGAAGGAGGTGAAGCGTTGAAGGCGGAGTTCGGTGCTGCAACCCTCTCAACTGGCCCGAACCTCACGGCGGTAGGCATAGCGATATGTGGGCTGAGTCAGACTTCAGTGAATACTACCAGCAAATGTGGTGAAGAAGACTCACAGAGTGCGTGGAAAAGGAATCAAGGCAATCAATGCTACTAGGTAAGAGGGTGATGTCGATATATCAGCCAGTTGGGCAGCCCTCTTTATACCCAGAACCCATGGCGGGAACTGGTATATTTGTATATTCGATATTCGTGGTATACCTGTAGTAAGCGGGCGCAAGCGGTGCAAGATTTCCTTCCCAGCGATCTGATAACCCAATTCGGAAAGGTCCTGTGCCGTCGTCCCGACCGCGCTCTAGGCTATATCATTCATCATCTGCGCTACATAGTGACGATTTCACAGAAATCTTGTCCAGCTGCCATCCTATGGCTATCACTACCAGTGCCCACTGACCGCGCTTTCAATATATCACATATTGTTCAGAGGGAACTACCGTGTGCCCCTCGACGGCATCCAAACGGCACCGTTTCCTCAATCGTGTATTGCTGAAGTATCGCTGATTGGCCGTGAGTATTTTCTCTAGAGCAAAGGCAGAGTTTCAGGCGTTTAACTCCCAGAACCTATCATTGATAAATCGCAGTAGTCTTCATGTATCCAGGAGTCAGCTAAATTGGACTGCCGAACACCAGATCGACTATTAAAGCAAAGCTTAAGGTACGAATTACTGAGGATGCGGCTAGTGCGCACGGGGAATTACCGTTGAAACTTGGCCTTGACCAGACCCAGGTCTAACACCACGTGAAATGGCTCTGCATAGGACCTCATCAACATATAATCAATGGTACGAAACGTCGTTCCTACTATACCGGATGGGGATTGACGCGACCGAAGCTACCGACATATGTGTCATCAAATCCATTTCAGGTAGAGAGTCGTGCTGGATATTTACTTCCGTGAAGATCCTTCTTCTCTCAACGCTTTCCACAGTGCTTCGACATAGGAAAACTGGCAAACTCTGTTTGGATGAGAAAGTTCAATCTTATAATAACTCACACATCCATCGAGGCTGAATTGAGGTACTGAGTCGACACAGCTTTGTGAGCGCAAGGTCCTCCACATAATCAGGCGCCTCTTTGGTAGGTCGTATGACCAAACCACCAAAAGATAGTTTATCGCGCTACGCTGCCCGCCGCCTCTATCCCCATGTTACAAGCAGAGGCAGACAAGTAGGCGAGAAATCCATCTTGAGCGTGGGTATCTATTTCAGTCAATCGATAAGCCGGATGGGGGAGATTGATCTCGGGACTCACAGGGTTCGGCGAGTCATAATCCGTCAACTGTAAGTGCCTCGAGGCTCTGGCGTTATCCTAGTTTGGTACGAGAGCGCAGTCAAGGTTGCGTCAAGCGAACAATGAAATTTTCTCGCTCACGACGATCTCTAGATGAGATGTCATCAAATTGCTAAGTCATATTTACACCTAGATTCATGCAAGAAATACTACACGTTAAAAGACATGCACATTTACCTTCGACAGACCAATATAAGCTCCGGGGGACGAACTAACTTTCCCGGTCAGGGTGTTCCGGAAAAGGTGATGTCGCACGTATCTCGCCAATCCTGACTCGTTGATCGTGCCAAAGTCAAATTAGCTGAATGAAGATATTGTTCACTATTTTACGAGGTATAAGGGCAGAAAAAAAACAAATTTAACGTAACTTACATTACAAATCACAATGTGGATATGTACACGAAAGTGTGACTACCAAAGGGTAGACGCGGTAATTCAGTGTGTCCTGAGCTGATGGTCAACATCGTTCAAAGTAAAAACGAAGGTTACCTGTAGCCACATATTTTTGACAGGTCATAGCGGCCCGGGAAGTGAAATCAACAAGTATCGCGTTGCGCCGTGTGCCAGTGTATATCCACTATAAAATTAGCTGTAAGAGAATGATGACAATCAGCCATAAGTTCGGAAATGTCCAGGTGTCATACAACGAATGAAACCTTATCTTCAGATACTATGATATTTTCGACTGTTTGCCTTCGTCTTCGACAGCAAGGCCCGATTGAGTACAAGAAAAGTGCTAAGATTGGACACGGACACGGCCAGCTGCGAGGTCATGAGGCATTGTAGCCAATAGCGCCGTGATACACATGCACAAACTACCCTAAGCGCCCAATCGCAGATCCGGAGATAGAACGTCTTGAGCCTTCTCCAGCTCCAGCTCAAAGCCAACGCAGGCTATGTGAGGTAGCAGATGTGATGAGAGCTCAGCTCGAATGTACCTTGACCGAATGTGCGCGTGAGAGAACTAACTTCCAAAATTCACTCACAACCAGAACCCAACCATTGGGATAAAACTATTTGGAAACCCCCTTTCTCGGAGAAACCCAGGGTTTCTCGAGAGGGTTATTTGGAAACCGTGGTT
>JABCKT010000382.1:0-16905 GCA_018858115.1 Tephrocybe rancida | reverse complement strand
CTATTGGAACAGTTTGCGGCTGCGCGTTAAGTTTACTGAGACCTATATCAATAGGTTAAGCTCAGTCTCGTTAGAATAGACTTTATTGTTGTACCTATATCAATAGGTTAAGCTATGGGAATATGTCAGGACACAGTAAGTAACGTTACAGTAGGATACACACCTCAGTCTCGTTAGAATAGACTGAGGTTGTTGTACAGAATCAGTCAGTATAAGAGCGGCACACATAATGGCACGGATCCCGATGAGGACTCCGTGCGGTAAGGAATAAAATCTCGAAACAACTACTTGCGGATTCATATAACTTCTTCTCGGGCCGTCTCGCAGACGACTACGTCGGGTTGTCATCAATATCTCCAACAGGAAATTCATCTCCAGAGCTCCCAGGCATGCCCATAAGTCACCTCAAATAGCAAAAGTAGACCTTTCAAAGAGACTTAACGAGTGACAGAACTTGCTTAGATGCCGACAAACCATTGATGTGATGCAACTTACTGGTTTGGTAGTTAGCCGGTTAGCCGAAGTGGTGACGGTCAAATGCAGTTTTGACCATGGACTTCCCGCCAACCCTACGCCTCGCGTTCGACCCAACCCTGCTCAACCCTTGATTCATTCGGAATTTTCCCTAACTTTCCCTTGGTTTCAACATTTTTAATTTTCTAGTCAATACCAACTGGCGCCCATGACTCGTATTCTATGAATAGCTATCATAACTTGGCCCCTGAACCAACGGGAGGTTCCTTGGGGGTTCCATGGAGGTTCCCATGGAGTCTGGAGTACTAATCTGGAAAGTTCTGTTGCCAGTCGGATGATTCGTCGTTCGATGCATTCGACTTCGAAGGGAATGAATGGACAATAAATGAGACCTTGTTACACCTGTCTACCCTGCTCAGACAGAACATGGTATGCTGGCTCCAAAGTCTGGACTGACCTCGACCACTGCAGGGACAGGCATAACCTCATGCATCAAGGGGTCGGCGCCTTCTGTGCTCCTCTACGTCACAGTCAAGATACTTTTAAGATACAACCGCATCTTCTTCGAGGCACGAAACCTCCGGCCCAGCTTTGCATCAACCCCAGGCATTCTGCATAGACATGACGTCGTCGTGCTTTTGGAAGTTCCGGAGTTGCCTGGTGGAAGCTTCCGGATCCGAGCTCTCCCACAACGTGAACATACTTAGTACGATTGGCTTTGTGGCGTCCTGTGCCTGATGGAGTGTACTGTGTACGCCCACGTCTGACCACTGATACGCGTGATGATCGATTCACTGTGATATCTTGCGCCATCATAAGTACAGCCGGCACTCTGCGCTCATTCCATTAAGCGGCACGGGGTTGAGAGATCGTTCCCCTTATTGCCTGGCCCGGCTCGTGGGTTTGATGCCTTCGGACCCACATAGCGAAGTCATCCGGGATGATATCCCTTATATTTACCTCTCTGCGTTGTTGTTTCTATGCCAGATGTTCTTTCCAGCCATCGAACTTTGTGCGATTGTCCTCACCCTCACGGCCGTCTTCTTGTGGCTCAATAGAAGGTCTATATCACAAGGGTCGTCATTACCACCGGGACCTCCATCACTCCCGCTCATCGGACATCTGTTATCGATGCCAGCATCGCGGCAGGAAATGGTTTTCCACGAATGGGGGCGGTTATACGGTTTGTGACATTTGTGGTCGCCTGATTCCACACCGAAGAACTTGACCATGATGTTTCAGGTGACGTTATACATCTCCACGCCTTGGGAAAATCCTTTGTTGTATTGAACAGCCTGAAGGCGGCCAATGATCTACTAAGCAAGAGGAACAATAAATATAGTGGAAGACCGAAGTTCTGGTTCCTCGAGATGTGTGCTTCCATGCTTCCTTGTCAGACGAAAGGGGTTCCGTCTGATAGGCGATATATAGGATGGGGTGGTACCCCAGTCTGACGTTGCTGGACTACGGCAAACAGGCACAGCTGCATCGGAAAATGCTCCATCAATATCTGAACCGAGACAAATGCGCCACATATCAGCCAGAGTTATCGCGCCAAGCCCAACAACTGTGCCGCAGATTACTGGATCATCCAGAAGATTTTCAAGAAAGCGTTGAGAGGTAAATATGACACCCTGATTGAATGCTGGAATCTAATGCAACGGCCAACAGATTTGCAGCAGGTAGCATCATTCGCATGCTTTATGGACACGAGGCCCATTCCAAAGAGAGCTGGCACTATCAGGTCGCGCACAGTGAAAATGAGGTCCCACCCGAGGCCGGGATCCCCGGGGGCACACCGATCGACATATTCCCCTTTTGTTCGTACTCGCAAACGTTCTCAACAGGGCTAGCGCTCACTCGCCTTGGTATCTAGTGCGACATTTTCCGTCCTGGTTCCCAGGTACATTCTACGCAAACCTGGTGCGGAGTAATCGACATTTGGTGCACACGCTTCACGAAGCTCCGGTCGCTAAGATCCAAGCACAGATGGTACGTGCTTTCTTTGATTTGCTTGAGCATACTGTATTACCAGTCGATGCAGGCGCCCGGGAGTGCCGAGTCTTCTTTTGTCCTCACACAGCTAGAAACGATGAACCGGGAGGGAAGTGGCAGCCGCATCACTCTGGATGACATTCAGGGTACGTCAGCTATTATGCATGCAGCTGGCACAGACATCGTGATTACCGTCCAAATCTTCGTCGCTCATATATGGTGAAGCTGACATGAGAACAGAACTCGGTGACTCTGCTTATATTCATTCTTGCCATGGTCCTCCATCCGGAATGCCAGAGTCGGGCTCAGGAAGAGCTCGACACTGTCGTAGGACTCGGGCGCCTGCCACAATTCGGCGATCGGTCATCGCTCCCCTATGTCGAGGCTGTATGGCAAGAATCGTTAAGGTGACCTTGTCGTAGGGATCCTCCGTTATAATCTCTAAAACTTTCTTTAGGTGGCATCAGGCTGCTCCATTGGGTTTGTCTTGGTGGGCGAGAGTTCTAGAGAGAACCTAACACCCCCCTTCAGGGCTACCTCACTTGTCTTCCGAGGATGACGTTTACGACGATATGTTCATACCCAAGGGATCTCTCGTTTGTGCCAACATGCGGTATGCATTTTCCCACTACTTCCCGCTTGTTCAGGTCACTCACCAAGCCATAGTGCCATGACACTGGACGAAAGCGTCTATGATGATCCAGCAGAATTTATGCCTGAACGGTTCCTCCCCAAACCGACTGGAAACGGCGAACCTTTTCCGCCTGTTTTCGGGTTTGGGCGACGGTATGTGGCGCTATCAAACTTAAGCAATCTCCCCCTTATTTTCGCCTCGTGCTATAGTATTTGTCCAGGTCGGCATTTCGGAGATGGAAGTCTATGGCTCGCCATTGCAACTATCCTTTCGACAATAACAATCACAAAAGCTGTCGATGAGTTTGGGCAGGAAATTCTTCCTGAGGTCAGATTTAAATCAGCCCTTCTAAAGTGAGCTCAGAATACGGATCATTAAGAAATCTTGACATGTTGGTTCTTAGTTTGCCCTATCCTTTCGAGTGTACATTCTCAAATCGAGGGAATACATCAACGCCGCTTAAAGACAACGGGGGGACAATATGATTGTTTTAATTTCTTATTCTTAAGGCCTTTAGGTACTCTTTTTGCATTCAGACACATGTACGTTTGAGTTTAAGTTTGAGGACTCGACTCACATGCACAGTACCTATAACTTTCCGGCAATCTCTGCCGCGTACTTCTGGAGCTCAGCCTTGTCCGCTGGCTTAGATGGCCATCCAATTGTGAGACCTTGTTCCGCAGAAGGTTTAGGGATGATGTGGAAATGAACGTGATCGACTTCCTATGGCCACAAGGACGAATTAGAGGCCTTTTTGAACACAGTGAATGAGGCCTATTCACCTGATGAGCGATACGACCGTTGTTCTGAAGGATATTATAGTCGACGAGGCCTTGGGCGACTGCTATCTTCTTGGCGATGGGGAGAATGTCTGTTAAATGTTCATCCGGAAGCTCATGCAGCTTTTCAGCATGATCTGAACAAGCCAGTCAGTTTAAATCGTGAGATACCCTTGGCGTGGTATATAATACATACATTTGGGAATGACCAGAGCGTGTCCTTTTGACAGAGGTCCGATATCCAGGAAGGCAAAGCTATATCCAATCCAAGAGTCATTGAATAGAGATACAGCTATTGTAAGGTTCCCTTACGAGAGATCTGTCTCGATGAGTTTAAAGCTTGGAATGTCGCCTGGCGCGAGATTCCACTGGTTAAATGGGACGCGAATGGGAGCGACGGGGTTCTTCACCTTTGATGATCTTGCAGAAGAGGCAACTTGCAAGAGATCTAGAATTGTAAATGGGTCAGTATTTGTGTTGTTGAGTCTTCGAAATAAAAGGACGTGCTTTACGGCCATTCTGATGTGGGAGTTGAAGTTAAGTGGAGCTTGAAAGTACGTGAAGCAACGATTACCACCGGGCCGAGTGCTCCGACACGGAGCATGTTCCGAACAACTTTTGAGAGGAACCACCATGACCACCCTTGTAGGACAAGCAGAGAACTTAGCAGACGCCGCATTCAAGGATATCCCTATCATGTATGCAAATTTAATGCTATTGCGCTTGGGAAATCTAACCTGGATCTGGACAGTGACCTTGCCAATATCTCCAGCAGTGATCCAAACGTGCAACGGGCTCTGGCCGCTGAAGTTAGAGATGCGTGTATCAATGTTGGGTTCTTCTATGGTACAGTAACAAAAGCATTTCACTGTTACGTTGATGTGATAAACTAAATGGATGAAGTAAGTTCGCAATCATGGCATTCTTCAAGAAACGATAGATTCTACACTAGAATCTGCCAAAGAGTTCTTTGCTTTACCGCTTGAAACCAAGATGCAGGTATGTAACATGAAACTATCATTGCCGATGATACACGGGATCTGAACAAATCTTACAGATTGAGAACAAGAAGACCCCCAACTTCAAAGGCTACTCTCCCCTGCTAAGTGGAAACAACAATCCAGATAATGCAGGAGATCTACAGGAGGGCTTTGAATTCGGTTGGGAACCGATCACCCCCTCGACTACCGATGTACATGACAAGAATGGTGTCATGGCTGGTGCTAACATCTGGCCCTCCGAACTCCCTGAACTACGAGCCAATGCGTTACAGTATTAGTATGTGCATCCAAGACCACCCACGAGCTTTCAGAGTTTTGATATCAAACACATTAGCCATGCAGCAGTGCAACTAGGGAAGTCCTTGTTTCCCCTGTTCGCGCTTGCTTTGGACCTCCCCGCAACTTTCTTTGAGGATAAGGTACCATAATCCAACTGTGCTCCGTTCAGCCATTCACATGTTCTTGGCTATAGACTCGACGTTCAGCGGCGTTAATGAAGCTGTTGTATTATCCCCCTCAATCGGGTCCTGTCGACGACCGTGTCATTGGCATCGGGGCTCACACGGAGTAAGTTATCAGTGTTCCACACTTCAGGTCTAATCTTTCAATTAGCTGGGAGGTGGGGTGATAGACCTATGTACACAAACCTCGCGCGTTCAATTTTTGATCCAGTGCTTCACCATTCTCTGGCAAGAACCTGGAATACAAGCTCTACAGGTCCTAAACTCCAAAAAGCAGTGGATCAATGCCCCTCCCATCCCTGGAACCCTAGTCATCAAGTAAGCAAAGAATTGTTGTAAACATGAGGAACCATATTGAGTCATATTGGAATGTAGCCTTGGCGATCAGTTCGCACGCTGGACAAGTAAGCATTTTATTTTCGATATCAGTCTCAGAACTTGACATTAGTTCAAGATGACATTTTCAAATCCACTGTCCATCGCGCTGTAAACCGGAGTGGCATTTGTCGATATTCTATTCCGCTGTTCTTTGGTACTGATTATGATGTCCGACTCGAGGTAAACGTTCCCCTCTGTTGCTTTCCCAGGTCAACAACTGACAGCGCTTTGTATAGCCAATACAGAGCTGTGTATCTCCTGAACGCCCGTCCCGATATGAGACCATTACAGCCGGGGACTACGTCAAAGCCCGTCTACAAGCAACATACAATCATTGATATTACATTTGTTTCTCTCGTCTGCAACCGACTCATAAAATTAACATGTCTTCAGTAACTACGCATAGATGATACTACGAAGATAATCGACTAATAATCAAGATATAAATGTCGAATTTTGTTTCCTTCACCGAACCTTGAACATCTGAACGACGGTCTCACTTGCAGGGCCTTCTGAATCTTGTTTGACAGAAAAATGAATCTCAACATCAAGTTCTCGGGAATTCTCTTCACTCTTGCGACAGTGGAAGGTACCACGAACAGTCGAGCCTGAGTGATAATCGCTTAGCAATGGATGAGCAAAGCAACATGTTGAGACGCACCTTCAGCGACACTGATAGGTTCCCGAAGAAGGAACAACGTCTGTTTCCAATGAGTTGGCACGCTTTGTGGGCCTGTGCTAAAGCTGGTAACCGCGTCCCTGTCGGCACTCTGGCTCTGTCTTCTTTGAGGTGCCCGTTTCCCACCCGCAGGCCAGATCTCTGCTAGAACCACGTCTCCTTCTTTCACGAACTTGACATCGGTTCCCGAGGGCACGGGGTGGCCTGAGATAGTAAAGAACGCGTCGAAGTACAGGATGAATGAGTTGACTTTTGTGCGACGTTCTGCGGTTGAGACCAGAGTGAAGGAGGAAGAGAAGTCTAACTGCCGCGCCGTTATCTCCCCGAGGAGAAGGTCCTATCCAGGGAGGTAAGCATTGTAAAATGGACAACGACGACACTACGGACCTTGATGGTGCATGGTTCACTAAGCAAAGTATTCGGCCCTACAACGTCGACAATGGCCTCATCGTACAGTTCTTCAGCCATTGTGGATAGATCGAAACCTAGCAAACCAGCGGTCAACATATGCCTACATAAACTAAGAAGGAACGCACCATAGACGTCGTCCCAGAACCCAATACGATCTTTGAAGATCTCGGCGGCATCGCACAAGCTGAACTTCATTTTGCATTGGCTAGGAGCCATCACACCGCCTGGTCGTAAGAAACGATCGCGGGCATGCAAAACGGAGTCCAACATGGACTCGTAGAGCAGCGCATATCCCATCCACTCAGAGATGATGATATCAACTTGCTTGATATCGTCTGGTAGAGTGATATCTTCGACCTTCCCGCGAACGACGGTAATGATGTCCTCAAAACCATTCGCCTTGACAATTTTAGCTGCTCTCTCAGCTATGTCGCTGGCATCCACTGCAATGACGCGCTTGGCACCACTTCGAGCCGCGAAAAGCGAGAGAATGCCGGTACCGCAGCCAACATCAAGCACGACGGCGTCCCGGAAGAGTGCCGGGTTGGTTAAGATAAAATGCGCGTAGGTAGACGTCCGCACTTTGTCTTGGATCATGACTGCATGAATATCTAGAGAAGCATGATTAGTTTTCTACTCGAATCTCCATGTCTTTCGCAACATGCCGTTTTCGCCGTAGCTTTTGAAGTAGTGCGTGTCGTCGTCGCGTGCCGGAGCAGCCGCTTGGCTTGGCCCAGGTTCCGAGGAAGTGTCTAAAGAACCCGCGAGGGCTAGCTTCTTTGTCACAAGCGCACGATAGTCGACGAAGTTTTGCCTCGCTAGCGCTAGCTTCCGTTCCAAAGTTTTAATCCGTCGAACTGGATTTGCAGCGGCTGTATCGTCCTCATCTGAATCCGACCAATCATCGGGTTGTACCTCTGGGGAAAGGATTACTGTTTGGATACAGTGTAATGCAGAAAGTCGAACTTTACTCACGGAGTAACGGATCATCTTCAAGTGCGGGGATAAGATACTCGTCTGATGCGAGAAAAGGTTCACTCCCATCCAGAGTAGACAAGTCGGCTGGCGATGGTTTCTAAGTAGCCTCAGCGTGAGCTTCTCTTCAATGGTGAACGACAAACCGCCTTCCGGATGTAGTTAATTAAACGGATTCGCCCATGGAAGTCGAGCGCTGAACAAGTCACGGTAAGCTCATGCAAGTAAAATCGACGAAGAAACTACAAATACTGACATAGCTTCGCACACGTAGCATTCAAATCAAACCCATGGGTAGAATGATCGTGCGACAGAACCTCTTCAACTGAAGGAAGAGTTTTTTCTTCAAAGAGCGATAGACAAGGAACTTTAATCAGTGAATCGGACTCCCAATCATCCCAGTTCTGGTCATCATCGTCAGATTCAGACGATGCCGAGTCGGTCTGGTCGTCGTCGTTGTTCTGGAAGTCAGCTGGGGGTGGTAGACGGACGCTCATCGAAAGGTGCGATCTAAAGTTGATATCAGACAGCTTTTGGTTGTGGGAAGTTCGATCTAATCTAATCGCAAATTTCCAGCTTTCTGTTGACTCCTTCCCCATTCTTGACCAAGGGTTGCGGGGCTATCTATGCGACTATGATGGTAATTTGCTTCCTTGTATTCGGCTGACTTTGCCCCAACACTCACATCGTGGGCTTAACATCCAAGTCACTATGCTGTTCGGACACGATCAGAGGACTGAGACAACAAACCGGGTTCGTCGTCCTTTCAAGAGCGCAGCGTGGTTTTCTCCAAACGGCTTGAGATAAAGGATAACTACCGCGATTCTTCTATGAGCCAGATGGGTGGCCTCCCCTTGAGAAACTTGAATATAGTTGGTGGCGCTCGTTCACTGCGCTTGATCTGTGCCTAGACGTGGGTACCTGGCGGCAAGCTCCACAAGTTTCGTTGCTGCGTATAACCTCGCAGATTGGTCCATTACGGGCCCCACCAAGTACCGGGCTATCAAGGGGAAATATCAGCAGCCGCAAAGCCGTTTGCAGCGAAGGCTGCGGTCGCAGCACCATGTCCCTACGGCGGTAATACTGGGGCTTGGATCCGAATACGGAGATTGAGTCTGAAGGGGATATCCATGTCGAGTGTTTCCAGAAAAACTTAAAAGGCCAAAAACTTCCCGTTTGTAACCACTCGTGTTAGTGATTCGCTCTCCCTGGCTACCCTATAGGTTCTCAGGCTTTCCACCCACTCCAGATCGGAACTTCGTCCGCCATAAATATGTTGAGCAAAAGCCCCTCGTTGATCTCACTACTCTCTACCAAGACCACCTCGTCGAAGTGGTCGCCGATAACGCCCAATCCATCACAAAAAACAACAGCGCCACAGAAAACAAAACCTGTATGTCGATTCACGCTTGCCGAACTATCAATAGTCTGGATCATTGACTATGTTAAAAAATATGACCTACAGAAAGAATCAGAGTTGTCTATAAGCTCGTCCAAGTACGCGGAATTGGCCATGAAGAACGGTTGGGCAGCTCCCACCCCTACTCGGCCGACATTTGGATGACGCATCGCTGACTCGTAAGCCATAGACTGCAGTTCGCCTTCAGACGACTCTCATGATGAAATCAGGAAGAAATGAGTCATAAGATTCGTTATGTGGCGCACGAAGCGGAGATTATGTTGAATGGATCCAGAGTAGGGCAGTTATCATCACATACTCTTTCAGTTATTTGATCGTCGAGTAATGCTATTGAGCGATACGAGTTTTAGTTGCTATGGTCGAATTTCCCGAGTACGTTGAGAGCGTTGCTCATATTGTTGGCCTACATAAATTCGTAGCATTGCTTGATTATATCGTTACATCATTACATGAAATCCTCTTCCAATTCTCTGCCAGTCTTACGCGGCGCAGTATCCTCTTCATCGTCTTCGGCGTTGAAGAGTGTATCATATGATCGCGCAGCCTTTTCTGCCTCCCGCTGGCGGGCAAGTTCCAAGTCTGCCTTTTTCTGCAACACTCGTCAAGCGCGTGGCAGATTTTGTGGGGTCGGGTAACACACCTTCTCTGCTGCCGCTGCTCTGCGTACTGAGGACTCCGCCTTGATACGATCCACCCTTTCTTGCTCATGATCGACGACCTTCTCAACTTTAGTCTTATTTAGTCGGTTCACGATGGGATTCTCGCGTTTTGCAACATGCACTGGCGTTGGACGTGGGTGGGTAAGAAAGTGTGATGTAGGAAAGATGATTATAGGCACCTCTTTTGACCTGGGATCAAAAGAACGTCACTTCCAGCACACAACATATAGGGCAGGTAACACACCCGTTTATCATTATGGAAGGAAACCTGCCCGACAGCCATATCTCCTGTTTTCTGCGGCCTATGAGGAACATCTTGAGAGTACATTATACAACTTACCTTCAAATTATCAGCTGGGGTGAAGATAACTGTCAGGTTGTCCTTCTTATTCCCTGTCTCAAGATGTAAGTTCCCATGTATTGAGCTCAAGCAAATATGTACCTTCGATTGAGTTAGCCTTGACCAGTTGCGCACAGTCCGTAAGGAGCGCCTCCGGTATGCCCTCGAACGTCATGCCATCGGGCATTCGAATGTAGACGTGGGCAGAGGATAGCTTGTCGACGTGAAACCAGACGTCTTGGGGCCATGCATACTTGATCAGCTCCTCATCTAGGATTGTAGAAGTTGATTGATATTCACTTTGCATTGGCGATGACACTGACTTTCTACCTTGTCCCGTCCCATATAGATCGTCGCAGATGGCTCAACAGCTGTGCAAAACGCCGATTTAGAGCCGTCCAAGCAATAAATCCTTTCAAGCTACCATTCGATGTGAAGAAAAGGACCATCTCGAATGGAAGTCAATGAAATTATGATACAGGTTGGCGATAAGTCGACAAGAGCCTAGAGGTGAAAAGGAAAGCGTTTTCCGGCAAATTCCGGCAATCTATTAAGTTTCCAAAAGCTATGAAGCCATACATAGGCCCCGGCCATCTCCCGCTTACTCTCGGGTGGGTTGCTACCTCCGGACTACCTTGCTCTCCACGCGCTCTTCAAGGACGCTTGTAAGACCTACCTCGGAGTGAGCCCGTAATAATACTTCGGTGAGCTGAACAACTTCGGTTTTGAAAGCTGTGAAAATGTTCACTAAAACGCCGTGCTTTGAATTACCAGCCGTGCATCATATATCTCGGAACCACCTACTGTTTTTGAACAAACATAAGCGGCCTGTACCGACCATCTACTTCCGCAAAGCCAAAGCAGTGCCAGCGTCCTCAGGACTATGATCGGGCACACCAAGTTTGTCACAAACAGCATCACATATGTGTTCAACATCACAAAGCGCGCTGATGCTCTGCTGTTCGTAGCTGATCAGTGGACAGGGACCTCTTCCGTTAACAGTAAGACAGCAAAAGCTGGCTTGATGGCCTGGTTGTCCTTGGGCAGGCAAACGCATCACGATACTGTTCAACTCTAATTGAAATTCAGTCTGCGAACCAAACCAGTGATATTACTAGCCCATCGTTGCGCAACTGAGGTCCACAGAACCTTTGATAGCGGCGAATATCTCCATCTTTCCCGACCTTGATGCATCGAAAAAGCGGTGGCCAATATGCAAGCGATATATAGCTCATCCTCGGTATCACTTGGCCGATCTTTCATCCTTTCCCCTTCATTTTCTGTCTTAGGGCTGGCCCCAAGTTCCCTTTCATTGTCCCTCTTCGATAACTTCTTTTCTTTGAATGCTCTGTTTCGTGGTTGCTCTTCTTAGCCTTTTAGTCTGTATGAATGTTCGTGCTGCGCCCCATCTACGACGCCGAGCCTCGATTCTTCCTCCACACGAACTTCAGGGCCTCGCAACCTATGCCCAATTCGCTCGAGCTGCTTATTGTAGACCAGATAAGATCAAGGGGTGGAAATGTGGTGGTAAGCTCTTATACTTTTCAATATCGAGGTCGAAAGAAACTGAACTGCTTTGCTCAGAAGCCTGCCTGGCTCTTTCGGGATTTGAGGCGACCTTGTATGGTGGTGACGGTGGTGGGGTGCAGTATTGAAAGTATTTCCAGTGCTACTCCCTCCGATTTTGAGTTTGAATCCACCGATGCTCTTACAGATTTTGTTGGTTACTGGTCGCAACAGAAGACCGTAATCGTGGCCCACCAAGGAACAAATGACCATAAATTGTAAGCTCCTACTTCTGAAATACACGAGCACCATGCTAAAACGACGCCTACCTACATCGCAGGCCAGCAATTTTTACTGACATAGAAGCCATTCGAATGCCGCTCGACCCTTTGCTTTTCCCGGGAATTCCTAAGAATGTATCAGTTCACAAGGGATTTCGCGATGAACACGCTAAGAAGGCGACGCAGATTCGAACAGAAGTCCGACGCTTACTCGGAAAGCACAGGGCCTCACAAGTTAGAACGGTCGGTGAACCTTCACTCTGCTCGATACGGCACACCTGATTCCCCGACTGATAGATTGGCCATTCCCTCGGAGGCGCCGTCGCCATGCTGTCTGCACTATCACTGCGTCTAACCCTTCCTGGAAATATCACTGTCAGCTCCACAACCTTCGGCCTTCCACGAGTCGGCAACCAGGAGTTTGCCAATTTTTTCGATGCAAAGGTTCGCATTTCGTCTCCGAACCTTCTTGCGTTTTGAACTCTTTCAGATTCCAGACTTCCGGCGCGTGAATTTAGGAAAGGTGTGTTTCTTTATAATCAGCAAGGTCATCGTGGCTCATGTTTTCCACTCGTTCTAGGATATCATACCCATTATACCTGGCCGCAGACTGGGCTTCGTTCATCCAAAGGGTGAGATTGTATGTATTCCTGCACTTTCGTATCTAGATCATGGAGTAATAATAATGCCACAACAGCATATCAAGTCGAAGGGCCACGCTGTTTCCTGCAAGGGTATGGTGTAATTGCTTCTTGCTGTGTCTTTTATTCATTTTCCATTAGGTCAGGATAATAGCACAGATAGCGACTGTCAGATTAAAACTGTCACGAAAATTTACAATGGCACATTGAAGGATCACCTTGGTACGTTCTGGTTATTACCATTACCGTTGCATGAAGATGACCTCCCTTGCAGGACCGTACGAAGGTGTCCTCATGGGGACTTCTCAGTGCAAATGAAAACTTGGACTTCGAGCCCCAAGAATCGTGGTCATTAATGGAGGCTCAGTCAAGCCAAGTTCAAGCTTATTACACCTTAATTACACCTCAGGGTTTTTTAATTACTTATAATATACCTGCTTTACGCCTCAAAAGGCATGTGAGAGAAGGAAAGCGTGGGAATTGATTAGCTGTACGTAAGCCACAGATTCAGGGAGAAACGACCATCAACATTTGTAACGCTCTCTGCGCTTCCTCTACTCTCTTTCTCGTTTCTCAATCTGTTCTCTCACTGTTGTAAGTATTTATCGATCTTGAACACTCAAATATTCAACATTTTGACTAGAAAACTTCGAAATTTGTAAAGATGCAACCTATGCCAAATCGGCCAGGACTTGGTCTGCGTCCACCTTTGCCGTCATACGGCCAGGGTCCCTCAATGTCGGCTCTCGCACAGCAGCAGCAAATGCATTTTGTCCCTCCTCAAGCACAGAAACAAACCACGCTCTTCGTGGGCTCAATATCTGGGGGCATTACCGACGCATTTCTCAATCAACTTCTCCTGGTATGAGATTTAAACAGGACGTATGGATTGGCTTAACACCCCACTGTGATAGGCATGCGGACCCATCAAATCATTCAAGCGCTTAATCACACCAGCGAACAAGCCTCAAGGGTTCGGGTTCGCAGAGTTTGAGGAACCTGATGGCGCGCTACGCGCGTTATCGCTGATGAATGGTATCGAGTTGCCGGCGTTAGAGGATGGTTGTGCGAACAAAACATTGCTGGTGCGTTAAAATAGTATTGTGTATTCATTTCAAACCTACGTCGAATTTTTTTTTGGCTTAGGTTAAGGCTGACGAGAAGACGCGTGCGTTTCTCGATGCATACCAAACGCAACGAATGATCACTAGCGTATGTGTTCAATTATCATCTACTGACATGACTAACCGTCGCCATGAACAGGCTGACGATGCACAAACAGCACAATCGAAAGCGAAGCTCGACGAGCTCGTAGCGGACATCAATCGCATGTCTCAGGACGCAGCAAATAATGGTCTTATCGACAAGGAGAAATATGTCATACCGCCACATCTCCACGATTTGCAAGAAGCAGATTTACCCGAAACGCAACGAGGGCTTGTTATTTCAGAGATTGCTCAATTTCGTGAAAGGGCGGCGAAGCGCGAGCGAGAGAAGATGCGCGACGTTAGAGAAAATATACCACTTACGGGTGCACCGAGTGGCCCCAAAGTACGGGAATGGGGCAAGCCGCAGGGACAGCAGCCGCAGCAATCACCGACAGCTGTTGGTTCATCACAACCGCGAAAAGAGCAGGGCTTTGGAAAAGGTGCCCAGGGGTACAGCAAGCCTGTTGGATTCGTGAAGTCGGAGGAAGGCGGCTCAGCTGCTTATGATGGCAGTTCGAGATCGGCACCTGGGAAGTCGACGAAGACGGACGAAGAGCTGGAGGAAGAGCGCAAAGAGGCGCGGCGTCGAGACGAGGAGGTTTCTTTCCGGGACGTGAGTCAACTGCCATATTTGGATGACGCCATGTCTGACATGATTCTAGCGTGAACGTCGTTATGAGCCTCGAGAGCGGACGCGGATTGCTGCCCTTGAGCGTGCCATTGCCCGGGAGCGAGCAACACAAGAGGCGGAGGAACGGCAGCGGGTTGAGATGCGGGAGCGGCTGCATGTCTGGGATGACGATGAGAGCGATGAAACATTTTACATCGACCGGTACGCCCCCATTTTCTTTGTCTGGACCAACGTCTAATATGTGCCTAGGACGCGGTGGCGACATGTCCGAGCGAGAAGACTTGAGGCAGAGGAGGCTGCGGACGCCAAGTCGCGGAGATTTGAAGATCAGGAAGCTGAGAATCTCCGTCGCGAATCGGAAGATTTCCTGGCGCGGCAAATGGACGAGATGCAGGCCTTGGCCGAGGAACAACGCAAAGCCGGCCTGTTGTTAGACGATGGCGCGCCCGTGAAACTTAACGTGTCCATCGCTACCAACCAGCCAAAGGAGGCTGCACCGGAGAAGAAAGCGACTGTGTTTGGACAGGATGACGAAGAGGAGGATGCGGCGAAGAAGAGGAAGGTGCCGCTTGTCAAGCTGGATTTCAGTGTGGCGGAGAGCGGGGAGCAGACCAAGGAGAGGTTGCAGAGGATACGGGGGTCCGTGCCGACCGACAAGGAGACCCTCTTCAAGTCCAAAGTGAGATGGGACGGCTTGTCAGATGTAAAAATCAAGGCTTGTTGCTCGTCTATTCAGCTGACCTTTGTCGTACTAGACCATCATCGATCGCAAATTCGAGCCGCTTGTTAAGCGCCTTATGACGAAGTACCTTGGAGAGATGGAAGAAGAGGATCTGATCATGTTTGTTCTTGAGCACCTGAAGGATCACAAGGGACCGCAGAAACTAGTCGAGGGTCTTGAAGCGGTACGTAGTGCTGGTTTTCCTATTGTCCCGGCTGCTGACAAGTTTGTCCCTTGACTTCTGCAGGTGCTCGATGAAGAGGCGGTCGAACTCACACTTAGCGTTTGGCGGCAAGTGATTTTCGAAAGTATGGCGTACAACGATGGCCTGCTGACAGAGAGGATGCTTGTGGATTGACGCGGGTATGGGTTAGGCAGGATGATGTTTTCGCTACTCTTTATGGGGGCAGGTGCGTTGCGTAGTATTGGGACTTCTTGACTGCTGAGGTGCATGTGGCTTCCCACGAGTATAGTATTTTGCGGACATTTTGGGGTGGGCAGGGTTCGTCAGCTTCAGGGCAGGACAACCTGAGATTGTTATCGTGACGTGAGTTTACCATTATTCACTCAAAAAAATGTAAATGATTAGTCCTTCCTCTGACACCGTGTGGAGCAATCTGTCGTGATTTTCGCAAAGTATTATACTGGATATTGGAGGTTGGAAAGGGACGCCTCGTTGAGTTTTCACGATTTCACTGGTTCCACTTGGAATGTGTTAATGTAGAAGCGCGGTCCTCTGGACCATGTCGCCTCCATCCAGGTGGATTACATGATGGCTGTTATGTGTGGCGCGCTGTGGAACAATCTGATTGGTCATGGATCCAAGTTACCATCACACCCTTCCTTGGACACCCGACCACAGCAGATTTTCGGAGAAGGCACACAAGATGCCGGTCTTCATTCAAATCAGGCGCACGATGCCTCTGACTAGACGGCTTGAACGTTACATCCAACCAACCCACTGTCAAGCTAGGGCTCTAGTACGGGACTCAGGTGCCCGGCGCTGCTCTACGTAGGAAGGACCCTCGTGCATGCTCGTTGTAAAGGGGAAGATCATTTAATGCAGGAGAACGAAATAAACTGCATGCTGGTTGTTCGTTATGTACAGTATGTATGATACTTATAGTGACAACGGCAAATGCAGTACATTCTACATGCAGTAGATCGCAAATGATAGGCGTGAGATGTCTAACGGAACTGTATCGGATACCCTATGGTGTAGTGTGGTGACTCCTGACCATCACACAACATCCAAGTTGAGAACCTTTATAACAAATCATCGGCGTTGAATTTGCGGTAAGTAGAGCTTTGGAAACTTCATGGCTGAATTGGATATGCTAAAATACAGGCGGGGCGGAATTGCATGAGGCAAGTGCCATACGATTGCACTGTCTCTTTAAATAACGAGCTGGCGAATGTTTGGATAACATTTGGGGGCGACTCCAGGAGAAAGTCGACGGATACTGCTTCTTTTTTGAAAGGATGGTAAAATTGATTTGGAGATGAACTCACGAAAAGGCTTTCGAGAAGGCGTGACATGGACATGAAGTGGGATGGGCAGCGATCGTCTCATGCCTATGGTGCAGTTCACTTAGCCACCGCTACTTGTGTACTACCGCCAAATTGGGTCTGGAAAAAAAAAAAATTTGTACACCTAAAATACGGCCTAGATCAAGCATCCTGAGCCTCTACAAAAGCAAAAAAAACTATT
>JABCKT010000381.1:0-16961 GCA_018858115.1 Tephrocybe rancida | reverse complement strand
AGGACGAACAGGAGGACCCGAAAATCCCGGATATCTCCAGATGCTTCCTGACCAGCGCAGTTCCCGTTCTCACTGGGGTTGACATTTTGGAAGGAGATGCAGGTGGAGTCCCAGGAGATGGTTAGAGGCTGTAAGGGGTCGATGGAGGAGCCGCTGGTGGGGGATTTGTAGAATCACCGGTTGAGCAGGTCGGGTTGGGCTCGGCGCGCTGGATGAAAACTTTTTGGCGGTGGCTGTGCGGGCGTTAATGAGGCGAAGCCCATGTTTGTATTCCTGGGAAAAGAGAGGGGGGGAAGGAAATGTTGTTGGCGCAAAATGCGCAGTAGCGTGGGTGGCCGGTAAAGCGGAGAAGGGGAGGAAGGAAACCGTGGGAAGAATTGATGGGTGAAACAATCAGACTATCACTTCGATCGAGGAGCCCATACATAATCAACGCCGTGGGGCGCACTCACTCCAGTCAATCTCGACGAAAACGATCGAGATCGGCGACTCAGTTAGGAAGCGACCGAGCTTCGAAGATCAAGACACAACAAGATTAAGTAGCCAAGTATGTATGTGAGTCATGATAGCGTTCGTTCTTTTGTCTGTCGTCTGTTCATGACTTATGAATGGTATGTCATTGTGGATGTCCCATATAACATGTTTGCTTCAGCTTGTCGGATTTTTGCCATATCTCTGCGTTTCCCCGATCGATGAGCTCATGGTACATACCGAATCACCGTCGTAGGCGCTCGTAGGCGCAGTCGCTTCGGGCGGTGTCAATAAAACGATCAGACCAGCGTTTCGATCGAGGAGGCCATACAGAATCAACGCCGTGGACGCAATCGCTCAAATCGGCCCTGGTGAATACGAAGAGACCAGTGTGCATCTTGTTATGTTACTTATTAGGTATCATGTGGCACCTATTCATCCAAATTAACGCAGATACCCGGATATTGTACACAGCAGTGACCAGTCCACATGTCATGCACGATAGAAAACGACCCTACTCTCGAGGATCAAGGCCCAGTGATTCAGCACCGAAGTACGTATGTGAGTCATGGTGGTGCTCGTCCTTTGAATGGCGTCTGGGCATAACGTACTTATGATGAAGCCCCACGAGCATCCGTAACATCGAACCACGAGGACGTCTCGAGGAATGCGAGCACGTCGCCTGAGCCCTGACATGCACAGCAAAATGTGACCGAAAGCGGCCGAGACCCAACACTGAGCTTATCAGGTAGTAAGTATCATTCGTTCCATGTACACCTTCTATTCATGACTTACAAAACGATGGATCATTTCAGATGTCCGATGTTGGAATCACCAGGGCCGAGCGCCACGGACCCCACATATCATCCGGATTCTGGTTAAGCATCAAAACAGAGATAGAGTCGATCTATACAAGCGCTCAGGTACTAAGGTATGTCTATTCGTTCTCCAGGATCCTGTGGCACCTATTCACGCCAGTCAATTCAGATACCCGATACAACCTATCAGGTATTGGAGTCCCGGTAATATACCAGTCTGCCCCTCCATGACTGCGTTCTGGTCTTGCATACCAACACGCCGCAGTCTGCAAACATGCGATCGTCGCCCTGATCGCGATTCAGATGCTGATGAGGTGGACCTCGTGTCTTGCCACCTCAATTGATACTCGGGTACATGTGCAATATACTAATTCGAGACGTCGGCAGAGAAGCTGGTTCTGTAGTTAGCTTCGTCGTTTCACGGCGCAAAGGACGCAAATCGTCTACGTAGGACATTACGAGCCCACGATACTTCTATTGCAGCATGTGGCATAGACCCCACTATCCACGCCAGCCCATCCAGCGGTCGACTTTGACCTAATAATATTCAAACGGGATGTGTCGCGAGACATAATCCTTCAATCTTGATGATGTCTTATGATGAACTCCGGTACTCAGATGGGGACCGAAACCTGCGTATTTAATAGCAGCATCTTGGATCGGGGCTGGTCCGAACATGAAGAAGCCATGGGATCGGATATCTTCTACCTGATCTAAATATCAAGGTTCGCTTCGCCTCAGTTTCTGTTTCACACTAGAACCTGAGGCCTGAGGCTTCGTAGCCATGGGAATCAATATGCATCTTCTATCTTGATCTGGCTTGCGAGATGTGCTTTGCCACGTTTAATTCTCATCGCTACTTGCACCGGGACATCAACCCCCTTGCTTCCACCAAAGATGTGAGTGCATCATCGCAGACCAATCATGCTACAAATAACCAGCTGGGATTATATTGTTCTCCGAAACTCCCCTCCTAATTTCCAAGAGCCCCACCCCATTCCTATAAACGCGCCAGGTTTACCTTCCAACAAGCCAATCCTTCCTACTAATTCTTCGCTTGCTGTCCAGTTTACACTGTACTCATTGCCATGACTCCAGGCGAAAGGTCACGGCTAGAACGAGGTGGTCAGCATCTACTAGAGATTATAATGCGACTGTCAGTCTACGCCATGTTGTATGGTAGGCTCATTACGATCAACCATGAAACTCTGTACCTACTTACTTCTATGTTACTAGCATTCCTTGCACCAATTATGATCATCATTATCTACTCCTCTGTCAGTGCCTGTTTTCATTGATTTCTTGACTTTCATGACATTCAATTAGATAAGGCATCAAAGGCGAACCTCTGGCTCTCGGGCTGCGTCTCTCTTGCATGTTCTTACCTTGGCCGCATTCACTACAGTGTTGATACTTCTAGTGGTAACCACCACAAATCTCCTCGCCGTCTTCATGATCAGCACTACGACCTTGGAAGATCGTATCAGAGCATATAATCTTAAACTGGTTTCAGTGAATCTGACAGATTCCTGGCTGCAAGTTTTGCCTGTGAGTTGTACATAGCGCAGAATGACTAGATTGTTTTTACACAGCCAACAGCCTACCTTTAATGATACTTTCATTATTTGGCGAGCATGGGTTGTCTTTCAGAGAAGAAGATGGGCAATGTATTTGTCCATCTCATTGTGTACGTTGACCCTTGGTATGTTTTACTTTCTGCAGTCCTTTCACATGATAACATGTCACCCCAGTGCTTACATTTACCTATTTGTCGCTGTTCACATCCGCTGAAATGAACACCAATCCCAGGATTGAGGCCATACTTTGTACATTTTTAGCTCTATCACTGGCAACAAATCTCACTGCTACTTGCTTCATTGGATGGGTTCTCCGGTATGTCTATTGTTTGCATTCCTAATCCAATGTGGTACCAACATGATTGTATGAACTACCAGATCACACCTAATGTTTATCAAGGCCAATCTAAGGAGCAGAGAACAACGAGCATTCAAGGTATCACACATCCTGGTCCTTCTGGTGGACTCAGGAGCAGTGTATATGATCTTCCAGGTAGGTTTGGGGTAACTTCACAAAACAATTTGATTGTAAAATGCTAGGAACTCTCAGCTCATGAATTTGTTGTTACAAGTGACTAGTAATCAGAGTGACAAAAAATCCACAATGGCATATTTCATTGTAACTTATATCTACACTTGCATCTCGGTATGTGATGAGTTTGCTGGATTTCTGCATGTTACTAAACACTCATCAGTTTGCATATCCTGCACTCACAATCTCCCTTGTCCGTGGACCATTTTCCATTGCTGCAGTTAACGACACTGTCATTTCATTACATGCATCCCAGGGATCCACTCCTGTGTAGCCACTAAAAGTTGTACTGGAATTGTGTCTTGGAAGGCCATATGATCTCATATGCCAACTCCCTTTGTGGGTTGGTGTCCCATTGTTTGAGCATTCAGTTTCTTAGTATCACTGGTGGCAGCTCCACAATCTGGTTGTTTGTAACTTTGCAGGTATCAAATGTATCTCAATCTGTTGGCATATAACAAGACAATGGTGTGGAAGATGCAGATATCCTCATGATATCTCCACAACTGGCATTGGCACACATGAATATTCTCAGCTTGCACTATCTAGTCATTGCCAGTTCCCTCCACCTGATCACATGCTGGTCCCAATGATAAGACACAATTGATAGTAGTGATTTGCAAGGCCTGGCTCGGCTCAAAAGCCCAGGCTCGGGCCAGGCTTGAGAGGGCCAGGGCTTGCTATGAGTGTGAGCCGAACTCTGAGCCCCATGGAGGGCTGGGCTTGGGTCATAAGATTGAAATCTTTAGATATTAACTATGTAAATGTCTTCATCGTTGTTCCCCAACAACTCTAAGTCCTCATCGCTCTCCTCTCCATCTTCACCAAAAAGTGTGTCCCAGCCCTCCAACCTGCTGTCAGGACACAGAACAGTTTCATCGTCTTTGTCAAGTTCCATACTTACAGATGGCTGCTCTCAAAATAGTAAATCCTTATGATACAGACATTTAAGAAACTGAAGAGCTTCCACAACATCAGACTTGAGGCAGTTACAACATTTTGAGATCGTGATCCCAGTGGATGAGAATGCACGCTTGCTTGAAACTGAAGATGCCATGATTGCAAGATAATCATGTGCTAATGATGCCCACACAGGGTACTGCGGCTCATTAAGCTATTGATTTGATTAGTATGTGCATTAGGGACAGAAGTGTGAATACGTTGATAGGCCAGAAATCTTGGCAGTATGAATTTTGCAAGAAAGACTATCATTTCTAACTCACGGAATATCAGTAATCTAGTAAAGAGCATAAGACAGGACACCTCCCGGGTCCATGTCCGTATAAATGAGTGTCTGAAAACCCATCACATTTCGGAGCCAAAGAAGACGGCGCTTGATGGAGCGTCTCGACTAAGGACAGCAAATGTAGACTACCGATCAAGTCTAAATATAATCCAGACAATCGAAGCAGCATGCATAATACGACACCACTAAATAACGGGACCAAAAGGCCACAGTAAGACTTATAAAAACCCTAAGAACGACAACGAAGTCAAAGACGGAAGGAGCGGCACACAAAGTATCATTCAGAACCGGGATCACGCAAGTATCCATTAGGCACCCGGATGGAGAAATGGACAGCAAGAACGGAACTAACGGAGCGCGACTATTGATGGACAGTACCTGTCAAACATCGGCGCTATCGTTTCCAGGGCCACAGAAGACATCGATGGAAGACCAGTGCCTGCCGCCGGATTGAGCGTCTCGTCCGAACAAGTACCGATGTGCGTCGCACATTGCTCGCGACTCACGCAGTACTATAATTAGTAGATATACAGGAAGATCAAATAAAATGATCTATAGCAGCAGCAGTACAGGCACTCGGGAGGATTAACCTACGAAATATAGGCACAAGGAGTGCCGCACACACATGGAATAGGATTACCTGAGGTAAAAGACCGAATACGGCGTCCCGAGACAATCCGCAACCACGCAGGAGAATTACCTGCACAGGGGTTACAGAAAATATGCCCTATACCCTGATGAATCATCGAGACACGTGTACGATCTGAATCTCCTATCACTTTGATTAATCTACTTTATTTACATCTTATCTCATACCCTTGCTCATATAAAAACACAAGAAATCCTCATATTAAATAGTTTCCGTTCCCCCGAAATACATTCAGCTTCTTTGCATCAGTAGCAGAAGTTCTAAGTACAAATCGGTGTGAACCAGAGATTCTGGGTAGCATTCCGCAGAGTGTAAGAAGTAGAATCTAGTACGATTACTTCGCCCACAAATTGAACTTTGTCACATAAAGTTTATAAGCCATATTTCAGAAAGCCTATCGCAATTGTCAAACCCTATCCAATTGAAGTTAGAAAGAGTGGTTCTTATCCACTGATTCCCTTGAACATGCACGCGCAGTGACCATTACAAGTGAATTTTGGAGGCAGACTTGCCTGTACTTAGGATTGTACAGCTAAACAGGTTACTTGCTACTCATGCCGTACCGTCACATGCACATCAACGTACCCTCCACCAACCAACAATGGACATATTCCCCAGGCTATCCATGGAATTAAGATAGCCATGGAAATTGTGAAGCCATGGCTTTCCATGTTCTGTAGGTGAAGGTGTTCCTTCTGTTTGCATATCATCCTCGGAGTTGGAGAGCTCACGTAGGAGGTGATTGTGTTTGCTGCCATCACTGCAGGAAGTGGCCAAAATTACCTCAGGCATTTGCATGATCATACTGTGATTTCTTTACATATATTTTCCTTTTAGTACGACAAATCACATCTTGATTTTATTCTAAATGAAATCTTAAATGTGTCTGTTCTGTGTTCTTTGGCCATATTATGGTCATTTTAGAAAATTTGCTATCATGATAGCACTGATGTTATGTGGGCAAACTTAAGGAAACAACCTGATTTGTTGCACAAGTAATAATGTGATATTGCAAAACCAGCGATGACTGAAGTCAAAATTTGACCACAATTTGACCATCGATCATTGGTCAGTTAATTTTAAAATAAAGTCAATCCAGAGCTGGAGTCAGATCCCGAGATCAAAACATCCGAGCCCCATATACATCCTGCCCCATTTGAAATGTACATATGCTTATCGCGAGCTGTCGCCACACCTAGACAGCAAATCGTACAATATATCCATACGTATAGGACATGTACACAAGAAATAATTGTCAGAAGAAAGCCTTAGTCAGAATGAACTATATCGATGTACTGGTAGGATTTGAAGCTAGAGCAAAGTCGTCAGTGAATTGTCAGCGAGTCCTGAATTTATAATTCAATTTGACTCAGCTTGGGCTTTCTTGGGGGGTTCGTCACACGCACAGAGAGCATGGCGCTCTTTGTGTATCCACCCTGTGAGACACTTTCGTTCAGTGTTTTCTTACAAGGAATCGTATTACCCATGCAATATCAATGAGAAAACCATGATTGTCCCAGCCTACAGTACCAGTGTTTTCTGTAAGTAATGATATAATCTTATGCCTGCCGACTTCTGTTAGATTAGGATTGACAAAAAGGAGAACTCACCTTCCAATAATTGTTGTTCGACACGACTAATGGTTCCCTGTCGCCCTTTTTCACCTTCATGTCCTTCGAAACCCATATGACCTTTGATATCGTTAGAAGCTATGCCTAAATATGAATGGATTATGGCTCACCTTGGACCGAGTAGTAGATACATCTTCCATCGCCTTGAGTTCTCTCCTATACGCCCCTGCCACATGCAATGACCACAGATGTTCGATGAATGTCGCATCCACAACCTCCGATCTGTATCTGACGCGTACTTTTGTTCTGTGCTAGAGAAGGGCATCAGAGCTAACCATTGAGAAGAGAATGTTACATACATGGATGCGGGACTCTTTCTTGATTTTGATTAACGGATGTCCACACTGGTTTGAACAAGTAGGGCGAGGAATCTTGAGTTGTGAACACCACATGATGATGGTTCTGGATTGAGTTGGAATTAAATGTAAAATCAAGGTTATAAACACATGTACTTGTAGTACTAGGGAGGCCCACAAGAAGTTGGTGGCGCTAAAGGGTGTATTTGAATATGTGTTGTAAATAACTGTAACGCTGAGGAAAAAAACATACATCCTCGTAGTATTAGGAAGACTTGATGAGAAGTTGGTGGCGCTAAAGGGTGTATTCAAAGTACAAGGACTGCTACTAGTTACAAGGAGGATATTCTTTCTCCCAACAATGTACATATCTCTGGAAGGCCTTCAGGGTTTAAAGCTTTTCTAGAAGAGAGGAGCCAACGGCAAGTCAGTACATCACAAAGATGCTATATAGACCTTGATTTGGACCTTAACCATCTCGATGCACTCCTTGGCATTGTGAGATGTGAGCCACTGGTCATGATCTTCAGACATGTGGATGTGATGTTCAAGGGTCTTACCCTTACCTGATTGCGCTCCCTTTTCAGGGCAAGCTCCTTGCAGAGATACTCTGCGCGAGCTTGCAGGCATTGTAAAGTCCCAACATGAATTGGATCTTTGTCGTGCTTGTCCTGGGCAGAGGCGAGTTGTCTAAAATAGGGTTAATGTAGTGCGGGCCAGCATACTGCATTTGCGACTCACTCCCAGTAGAATGGGTCATCAACATCTTCCAATAAGTTGAGGAGCTCAAGTGAACCATGCCCATCACACCTCAGCAACTGAGGTGCAATCAAGCTTACCACAGTTTCACTCCAAAGCCCTCTACAACAATTGTTGCAGAGGACATGGATAGCAATGGCTTTATTGTTGTTTGTGATTCCTTAGAATGTAAGTCATAGTCTGAAGCAGGATGTAGAAAGCAGCTCACCGTCGCTCGCTACCTGATGCGTACAGTCTTCGCCCAGGCATAGAGCTGACTTCTTGCAGAGGCTTCATAGCAGCACAACTGAACCAGAAGCCCCGGTTGCGGGCGTATCCACGTTCATTCCTGTATCGGTGTATTGCCGATGGCAACATATCAGTACACAACATTAATATACTACTACTACAAGTCGCCTTATAAAGGGGTAGTGGTATAGGTACTTGGCGGATCATGAGGAGCATTGGCATCAGGGGAGTACTTGCTAATTGGAACATGCAATTGAAGACATAGATCTTATCATGTTTTCCTTTTGATCTTTTACAATAACTAATTACTTGACAATGAATCAATGGCAGGTGGGCAACTAATCACCAACCGCTGACGCTTCATTGAGGTGAAATGACAACATGAGCTATATGCAAAGAATCAGTCAAACATGCTCGATGTAGATATGGGCTGCACATGTACATACCCAATCCACGGGAAGCACATGCATCAAGCCAGAGTACTCGCCATCTCCCATTAAGGTCACTGCAACATGTGATACCACCTGCGACAACTTGATGAGACGCGAAGGACCCGGCACTGAGGCGCAAAGGAACCCTCCCGCGAAACCAAACTCGCAGTACAGGTCAGATTTGGGATCTACTGGTAGAAGAGGGTGCACAGTCAAATAGTAGTGAGTAGAAGGACCATCTTCGCCAACAACCTCATGGGTGTGTTGAAAGATCCTGTCGATAACACCTGCTATTGATTCCTGATCAACTTTGCCTGGTTGGAATAAGATATTGCTGTTTTTTGACTCTGCAGATGTTGATGTTCCGTATGTTATGCTGCAACTTGATATTTTGATGACTGCTAATGCATGCCTTTGAAGTCGGATTTCATGGTTATCTTCATGGGAAGAGACGAGGATTGCTCGCAATTGTTGTTGATTGTCATTGGAGAGTTCGATTGGGCAAGCATTTGAATGGATCATAGAGTCATGAGAGGTTGGGTCCAAGAGGCCTGTGAGACGGAACCCTCTAGCATCCTCCTCTTCCGTGGCCTCGATTGCTTGGATCATGTTGGAAACGGCTGCTCGGAGATCTGTATCCTCAGACAGAAGAGCCCGAAGGTTGCATGCTCGGGTCCATTCCTGCATGAACATTGATTCAAGTTCTCCTGGAAAGACAAATTAACACGGGAAGTAGAGTTGCAAATTCCACACACCAATTTTTTTAATTTGTATTCATACAATGGAAGAAGTTGATATTCTGTTCGTAGAAGGGGGACCTGTATGCATGCACTGGTCCAAATAGCTCCATGACGTTGCCAATATGAAGGGCTGCATGTAGAATGAGTTTCAGGGATTTGTTGGGAAGTAGTTCAGTCCATTTGGCTGCATAACGAAAGATATACTCGTTGTACGTGTCTATCTTGTCTTGAGAGATGACGCATAAATTGGCTAAATGGACAGTGCTGACCAAGTCCATAAAGTGCTTGAGCATCTCCTTCTTGTGACTGGTTTCGTTTGCCCAGAGACGAACCAGGGTGACAACGACATGGATCATACAGATCACATGATATTGGTCGGCACTAAGTTTGCCTCTCTGTGCTGTGCCCCAGTTGGGTGGAGCAGGACGAATCCACGTAGGGAGCTGTGTTCTTCGCATGTCAGCCCAAATGGCTTCCATAACATCCTTTCCAAGTACCACACGACCAAGTGGTTTTGCAGGATTATACAACAAAAGCTGGCGACACTTGATACTGTCTTCTTCATTGATCTAGGGTGTCGGCTCATTAGTATTTAGCAGCTGGAACCTGAATAAAAATACCTTGGCAATGAGGCGTAAATAGACATTGTTCTTATATGCCCTGGCGTTTCGAGGGAAGTCTGAATAGTTGATGTCAATGAGGTCACACAGATATTCTAACATGATAGCTTTGAAGGTCTTGTAGGCTTTGTCTCAGTTGAGCTGGGGGTCGTCAATGTTCATGAGGAGACCAATGGCCTGTTTTGCCTGCGATGCTTTGATATCAGCACGCTCCGGGAGGGTGATGGCGGGATGGAGTGTCGAAGGTACGCCAGGAGGGGGTTCTTCATCTAACTCATCGTCATCATGTTCTTCTTCCACCTCCTCCTCATTTGGGTCACCGGGTAGGCTTTCGTCGTTGTCGATGGGATTGGGCAACGTCAATGAGGTATCAGGGTCGATTTCTGGCCGCTGGACCTGTACAATAAACATCAATTACTCAATAACACATTTGCTGAGAAGGAGAATTCCTCACCCAGTTTGAAATATTCGTAGCAAGTACTCGACGAGTTCCAAATACTAATGTGCTGTGCAGGCCCAATATGTTGTTCTTGTAACAAACTGTGTATAGGACTTTGCGATGGAAGCTAGTCAATTGATCAATGAGATCAGGAGGGTTGGCGCAAGATCCAAGGCATGCATGGAATCCATGACAGAATACAAGATAGGATTCCAGTAGTGAAGGCCCAACAGTGCTGACCACTGCAGACTATACAGTTCAAACAGGTGTTCTTGTTCAGCTTTGCTAGAAGTGTCTCTCCAACGCTGAGCACATGCTCGAATAAGTGCAACGTCTTTCTCTGGCCATTCTGACCTGTCCAGAACGTCTCGATCATCATAATTGAGATTGCAGAATGTACAGAAATAATGGGCAGTTGGAGCTCCTGGCAGGCCAAGAACCTGCCTTGCGGCTATCATATTGCAAACAAGGGGCACAAGCATTGCTCATGCGAGTAAACCGGCGTTACATTTGTATGTGCGGGTGAAGTAGATGCCTGGTTCCCAGAACTCGAGAAGATCTTCAACCACTAGGTTAAGGACGTGGTTTATCTGGTGTGTCAAAGGTTTCGAAGGGAAAGGAATGATACAGACAAGGAAAACATTTTCAGGAAGAAATCGTAGGTGTGGAGGGAGGTTGAGTAAGACAAGCCATACACCAGTTGATGAAGCTTGTTGCTTTGCTGTCTTCATGTGGAATGGGTTGAAGGTGTCTACAGAGAGGCTGAACACAAGTCGCACTTCACCCGGGGGCCCTGGAAAGAAAGGATTCCCGTCTACATCTAATAGATCTTCAAACACCTGGGACAAAACGATATCATCTACACAACCAGGCTTGCTGGGAGGTGTGTAGCGGTAGTTGTTGATTTCTTCTTCCATACCAGGCTGTGACAAGAGGCGACCTAACCAGGATTTGAGATCGTGGTGAAGGTGCACAGTCAGGGAACACTTTTCGTCCGGCCACCCCCTAGATCGTGCTCCTTCCAAAGCGGGGCGTCACAAGGACTACTGGTGGGTGTGACCTTGTGGGTACATCTCGTGGCGGTGGTGTCATCTAAGTTGTCGCTTTGGATGAACAGGTAGAGAGCGTAGCACTTGGGACAGGTGATGAACTCATGTGTAACACCATCAAGGAGGAACATGGAGCTCAAGGCTCGTGGATCCTTAGGTATCGCGGCTTCCACTTCATGGGTGACATTGGACTGCTTCCAGGTATTGCAAAACCCTGCAAGCTGAGCATGTAAGGCATGATGAGGAGTGAAATAAAGGTGTCCCATGACTAGCGAGACCAATGCTGCTGCTTTTCCTACAATGCTATGTGGCCCCCGCTTATGGAAGTGAATTTCTAGCATGAAACACATCAGCTACTCGTATACCACACTAGTGAAGGTACACTTACTGGTATTGACCGTGATTTTATCTGGCGTCAGGTACACGCATTGCTCGGACCAAGAAAACTCCTTCTGTTGAAGCAAATAATCGAGTTCCTTGTAGAGTTTACCCAGGACCCGCTCCTGCACATCTGATGCCTCCATCGCAGAGACCTGAGTGGCGAGCTCGCAAACGCAGGCCTCTATAACAAGGTACGCGTAGTTGGAACGATGCCCAGGAACCAAGGCATACAATCCATCATTTGGGCGACTGACATCATGTTCAGGGGATCAGAGAAATGGGTCGTTCTCGATAGGAACATTCTTAAAGACTAGTGGTGATGTCGGTGATGTGATGAGGCCCTTGGAGAGCCAAGCAACTTTGTGTTTGATCAAGGCGAACTCATCTACAGGAGGAGCAGAAGGAGGAGTCGGAGGTGCAAGTTTGGCTTGCGATGGGCTGGAAGAATGGCCAAAGAGGGTAGAAAGGGGGTTATTTGTGGAAAGACTGTTTGGATGATGCCCGAACAATCTAGACCTGAACGATGGTGAACTTGCTCGCTCCTGAGTGGCACGCAGCCTGTTGTCCCTTGTGTGATTTGCCTTGGTACCACGTGTTTGAACCTGACCAAGTCCCTCATACTGCCCAGTTGCCAGATTGTACGTCGTACAGTGGGATTTACAAGTGCAAAGTGATGTCTTGGGTCGAGCATATGTCGATCTGCCTCGACCCAGTCCGAACATTGTCTCCTGTATGAGGGGAGTCAGATTTTCAAATGTTGAAAAGAAGTCAGCATGTACCACTTTGTGTTTGTGGTCACAGGCACGTATTAGTTATTAGTTAATGGTTTCTTGAAAAACGTATATAAATTGTGTTGAACTTGAATGGCACAAATGTAATGACCAAAATTGAATAGCACCGTTAGAATAGCGTTAGAATACATGTCTATAGAATACTGCAATGTACATATGAAAGCTGTAGGTGATAGTGGAATTCTACTTGAATTCTGAGTCTTCCAGCTTCAAAAAGTCCTCCAACTCTAAAAAGTCCTCCAACTCTGAATCTGAGTCTTCCAACTCGGGATTCAAGTCCTCCGACTCTAACTCTAAGTCCTCCGACTCCAAATCTAAGTTCTCCAGGTCAAATTCCAAGTCCTCCAGCTTGAAATCTAAGGCTTCCAACTCTAAATCATATAAACATTGCTGGTATCTGTGCTTTGCAGCACAATCTGCCAAGTGTGAGTTGTTGGGGCCAATCTGTATATCGGAGTAAGTCCTTGAAGACTTAGAACTGGTCCTGCATCGTGTACCCACCTGATAGAGCTCCTGTGCGAAGGATTCACCACATGAATCCGGGTTCATGTTGGGATTGGGATCCATTGAAGTGGAGTCCAGACCAGTATCATTGCCCTGGACAGTGCGCGAATGAACAGCCTCATGCAAAAGGAAAACCAAGGGCGTCTTGAGAGAAACAAAGGATAGTCCTCACTCATAAGTACATGTTGCAAAGATAAAAGGAATGAGGCAGCTAACCGACATCGATAGAGCCCCAAAACGTGTAACATCGCAATTTGACCCCTTGGGCATCGGGTCTACTGTCCGTGAAGGTCAATTGTTGTTATCACACGTACAGGGCCGGGGGTTACCTTCACAGTGAGCAATTGATGGATTGAGGTATCCGGGGCTGTCGCAGCTGATGGAAAGAAATACCTGCATGGGAAGAACAAACAAGTGTCCTTACTCGTCAGTACACGATGCAAAGATGATCAGGAACCCACATCGTCTGTGTCATGGGAGCACTGCGAGGGCGACCCTTTCACGGCAATGTTTGCCTCCAGTATCAGAAACAGCTAGTCATTGTTGAGCATCAGCACATCATCCAGAAATGAGGCAGCTAGTCAATGTCACCAGTGGCCTAATGTGTGGTTCATCAGACTCCAGATCTTCTTCTCCACCCTCGTTCACCAGACTTGTGCAGGGCTTCATATGCGGTGGGGTGGGGCTGCCAAGCATGGTCTCTTGACTAGACAGCGAAGAGGCTGCCATCGTTGCCTAAGTTTCAAAAAACCATGATTAGAGCGCGCTGGAGTGAGAGATCTAACACAAGGAAGCTCACATGAGAGGAAAATTCAATGGTCCTCATGATCATGCAATTCAATACGTTCGACATGCCCAGGAAACAGGTCGGATCTTTGAGGCTTGACACGCCATATGCTGCCATGGTCCCAGAAAGGGCTAGATCCTCAGGCTGCAAAGTGGGGCTCGAGAGTGAACCATGCAGACTTGACTGCAAAAAAAAAAAACCCAAGTGACCATGATGAGATCTAACTGGAAGGAGAGTAGGAATGGTCACTCACATGCGTTTTGTCCTCCGGCAACACATCTATGGGGCATGGTTTAGTTATCAGGGCACCTGACCTTTCCCTGGAATGGCTTGATGATGTCATGGGCAATGTCGACGGGGATCAGGAGATGATATTCTTTTGTGGGCCATGCCTAACTGCTGTTATCCTTTCAAAGTCAAAGGCTTTCTTTCGTTTGGAATGTATATATATATATGCAAGAAAGACTTCTCTCAAGACTCAGCCACAATTTCCTGCCATCTTGACTCTAGCCATCACTTGTCTTTGCTGGCTCGTCATTTTTGCCCATTGCACCATCACCTTTTCAATAAAGGTTCATTCACCTTTGTATATCGTCACTAAGAGATGTAAATGCCTTTCATACTTCAAACAATTGTTTCTGGGAAACTACTCCCAGAGTAAGTTAGCGTTCACAGGGGGCACTTGGTCCCATGCAGCTCAATTCCAAAATGATTTTGCGATCCCTCATGGATCGCTAGTCACAGTGTGGCGCGGCACTGAAGCTCATAATTCAAAGTTATCTGTACATTTTTTGTCCGTATGTTGGGTCAGTGGTCATAAGTCTAATGCATAATGATGATTGTCAAGTTGTATGGTTACTGACTACTAACTACAGCTATCGAAGGTGACCGCTCCTTGGACATGAGGGATGGGCAGGCCTCAAAGAGAAAGTCTAAAAATGAAGTCAGAGGCACTTGATAATGGCGATGACCGACACACCAGTCATCAGGCAGCATTCTGGCCACTCTGTCATGGGCGTGTGGGTCCAAATGGGCGTCAATTGTTTGAAGTTGTGGGTCCAGATCACCCAGGACCTAACTTGAGGGCCACTAGCGGAGTCTGAATCCCTCATCAGTCAATGAATACTGACAAGTAAAGTGAAGATACTGAACAATGGAAGTTGAAGTCAATCAACTATTGACAAGGGCTTTGACTTCCATTGTTCACTGCAGGTATGATAGATAAGTCCAAATGCATCAGATATCAATGGACATAGTAGCATACTGTTTTAGTTGGTCATATCATTTGGTTTTTGCAGGCGGTTGTGGGTTCAATTCCATCTTCATGTTTGTTATTTATAGTTACCAAAACATTTTCCACTTCAATGGTTTGAACCCTCACATTGTCTTGTCAACATCAGTGACTAAGGACTTGGAGGAATTAGTTCCTCTTCCAAGGTTTGAACCTGTCATCATATGGTTCGAACCCAATTATCATCCATTATAATGAAGTCTTATCCTTACTGACTTCAGTGCACTTGTATATGGTTTACATTGACCTCCTCAAATTAAAACTCCGCCAACGACCCTAAACTTTGACCCCCCGCCAACATTGTCGGACTAAGTCACCAAACACCTTCCACACTTTCGCTTCGACTTCCTACATTGCCAGAAGGCATTATAATTAGTTTTGAGAATTTAGGCAGAAGTTCAGTGCAGTTGAACAATAATATGGATACCACCTCTATAGAAGTAAATTTGGGTATCATAGTGCTCTCAAAACTTGTCTCAAACTGAGAGCCTCAACTCGCTAGGACATGTCTAATACTCGACGTAAGGTGCAAAAGATGTGTCGTACTATTTCAGTGGTATGTCTTCAGTATTGACTGGCAATTCGTTCGTGACAAAAAGTACAGGGCACCGAACAATTCCTGAGCCTGGAGGCCAGCGTTGTGGATGATTCTGACGAGGAAGATGAAGATTCCGAAGAAGGTATGTCTCTCACCGAATCCTCTTCTCAAATTTTGAATCCATTGCAGATTATTTTATTGAGGATGAGGAGCCTGTGGCAACCAACTGGAGCATCTCCCACCACTTGCTTCGTCTCGAGCAAACCCGTGCTGAGAGCGGTGAGCAATGGAACAAATTGCTGGCTCGCACGTGTCATAGATCTAGAGGAGACCAGATGTCCACTCACTGGGCAGCCCATTACTCGGTATCTCACAGAGGACCTGATACTTCAGAGCGCTTATTTTTCACTGAGGATTGTTGTCTGTGGAGAGTCGCCGTTAAGGTATGTCATTCTGTTATTTCATGATGCCTCAATTGCTCAATTGTAACACAGCCTGGATATGAAGAAACGGCGACATTCATTTTGATGGGGGGGATTATCCGTTCTCCCAGTCGAGAATGGGGCATCAAGAGCATTATTGGCTGGGTTGTGGTTGAAGCTCCAAATGGTACCAACGTCAAGGAACTCTGTGAAGGTGTTCCCAATGTCCGTTCACACAATATTTCCATGGTAGAACACGAGGAGGTGCCATTCTGCCTACAAGAAAAGAATACCTTCACACCTCGTAGTCCCTTGTGGGTTGATTGTCTACATAGGTGTATAAAGGTGATTTGGCATTCGTCAAGGGCTATTCTCATGTAGGAGCGGATTTACTGGTTGTTCCTTGTCTGAAGCCACCTGCACCAGGTGCTACTGCAGGCAAAAAGTGTAAACAAAGTAAGGAAAAGGACTGGGCAAAGCGCAACCGCCCAACCAGACCAGATCCACTTCAGGCAACCCCCTAGCAGTACCCTCTTAGGGTAGTTAGTGCCTACTACCTAACTCCCCTTAGAGGGTCTGGGACCAGGTCCCGATCCAGCCCCCCTGGGCGTGCCCAAACCATCTATGGGTGCGCCCATAGATCTCATGGGCGCGCCCACTTCCAGTAGCATTTTAGAGTGGGCACGCCCATGCATAACTTACAGATGTGGGCGCGCCCGTGAGATGATTGGGTGCGCCCATGCATACCCTATGGACTTGGG
>JABCKT010000380.1:0-16983 GCA_018858115.1 Tephrocybe rancida | reverse complement strand
AATTCCACATATTGGAAGGATTCTGACCATTATATTGCATTATATTGCATTCTCAGAACTTCCTCAAAAACCTGATGGTAGTATCGATTAATCAAACACCTGTAGTTACAGCATAAGGGTATGGAAAGCAAGACTGATCAGCTCAAATTTCGCCGAAAGGATCACAAGTTAGGTGATCGCCGATGAAGCCGAGACGTTGAGGACCCCATGCACCTGATTCAGACAGTAATATGCCCGGAGCTGGGAAGACAGCAAACTTCACCGAAATTCATCGAATTACACCATACAGATACCTCACATTCATCATACTTTGCCACCAGTCGGTGACGTTCACTGGCCTTCAATCAAGTTCACTGATGCTCGACATTGTTTAACATGCTGCAGTACAAAAATTTGTCAAACAACACTGACCTTCGCCGACATTCAATGAAATATGTAGAACTTCGGCAACATTTGACAAAACAGAGCTCGATTTCCACCAAGATTTGGCAAAGGTCAGTGCATTTTGGTGAACTCCTACAGGAAGTAACGCGACAAACCGTCACGGATCATCTTGTCATCTTTAGTTGCTCAGTGTGATTGAAAACGTGTGTGCGGCATCAGGCGGCACCATGGCTCCTGGATGACCATAATCAGTATCTATACCTTCTCACGGGCAACATGCAGCCGTGACTGCCTCGGTCGCTTCCTTGACGGGCAGCCTCCAAAGACTCAATCCAAATTCTACGCTTGTGTCAGGAGGATCTAAGGTATCATTATGTATATACACCTACTCGGTTAATTGACCACCTCAGTAGATGAGTGATCGTTGACGGAACGGAAACCGCTAGTACTATGGTGATTGGTGAATTTTGCGGAAAATCACTGAACAACGACGATGTACGTTCACGATATGAGAGGGTGTTATCTTATCGTGGTGATTATCAACTGATCTCACTGTTCGGCAATACCCGGTGAAGCTCGGCGTTCATCACTGTTCACCAGAATTCATCAGAATACACCAATGTTCAACGTTCATCGTTGAACTTTCCAGTTCCGGGCATATAACTCGATTCAGATGTCCGATGCTTTTTTTAAATTTCTTTTTTGCCTTTGTATTATACGGTGTTAACCTACGCCTGCCATCCATACAATTCCTCTATAGATGTTCCAGCCCGCCCTCGCCATCACTGTAGCAGTAATTATAACCTGCAGCGTGTGTGACTTGTGCACCCTTAAAACGAAGACAATCCTCACCCTCCTGAACGCCGGGCCTGTCGAAAGTGTGTGGCAAGCTACTATCAGAGAAATCTGCTTATTGTGGTCTCCAGTAACCAGAGGACAGCGCCGTGTTGGAGTTTAATTGCTTCCGCGCCGACGTCGGAGCGGAAGCAAAGAAGTCCTCCACCATCATCCACATCCAGCCTCGAAACACGCAACCCTGCCCTACCAATCATTCAAGGTAAGTTCTCCTGGAAACTGCTGAAATACTTTTACTTACTGTTATTTTCGTCTGGTTGCAGCTGTAATTGTCCACACCTAGCACACGTTGATCTTGCCATCCTCTACCACTTTGCGTCAGCGGGGACATCAAGAGGACCACAGCCTTGCCTCTTGAGCAATGTCGCTAACTTTACGCACCTCGCAGCGTACAAGGACCCGCTTGTCAACGGTCCCAGCAATGTCAAGCTGAAAGTCGTCCAGAGTTCATGCCGAACATTGCGTGAGGTGTCTTCTCGGTATGTTCATCATGCCTTGATCCTGCCACATACATGCCTTTCCGATCGTTTCTGGTCATTTTGACTGTGCTGATTTCATATTGACACAGTGTACATAGGCATGCACCACTGCTGCTCGAAATGGCCATACTTTTCGCTACAAAATTCGGTCTTCTCTCCCCAATTACCCACTAACCCCACCCTACATGCGTCATCGGCAAGCCCTGAGGACGGCGAGTCCCCCAGTTTTGTGTCGCTGAATCCACCTATACCCGGCGCTCAGTCTTATTGTACAGTGGTACGTCTTCCATCGCTCTGTGATCATTCTTAAATTCCCAGAACGGTGTCGGTAACGCACTGGGCAGCCCGCTGCAGTTTTCATTCGAGGGCAAAACAGACGTGTTCTCGCTATGCGCCAACTTGACGGCCAATAATCTGTTAGATGTGGTATATTCGCCGTATGGCGTAACCAGAAGGTAAGCCTCAACACCTTTATATCCAGCTAACTTCACACTCATTGTGAGATTAGGGTGATGGAGGCTCGGAGATCTGTTGTATCGTCGAGGACAACAAGATCGAATCGTACATGGATGGGCGCCCTTACCAGCCAGGCCGTACAGCTACGCTTCGTCGTAAGCTCTTCCGTGGTGCGTTTCCTCTTCCGTTGAATTGCTTCCATTTCTCAACCCCTCTTCCACCTGAATATCTCGGCCTCATCTCGACCTCATCTAGCCCCATATGCCCAAGGATGGCAACCCACGCGTTAAATTGTTCATGTGCTCAGTGCCTCACGCCAACGATGACGAAAACGATACCCTGGTCTTGGACCCTCTTGGGAGTTTTTCCGCCCCATCCCGACATAGTATGCTCCATTCACTCCTGACTTCGAAAAAATACTAACCACTTCAATCAAGCCATAAGCTTACATGATGTTACCCTCCCAGGCCACAATCAATATCACTCTTCGACTTCAACTTCGAGGTCGAATGGCTTTTCACTCTGTACAACTGTTCAACGTTCTAGCAACAAGTTTTAGTAAATGTCATTATTTATATGCAGGCAACGAGATCGATCCAGAGGCGACAACCGGACGATGTCTGCTGGACCTGTCGATGACTTGAGATCTTTCCTGGCACGAGGTTCGTATAGAGTGTGCATTATTCTCCTTGATTACATGTCATGTCATTTTCGTTCTGCTGTAGTGTTTCCAATCATCCTTGAACAGTCTAGACAAACATTCAAAATGACGCCATGCTCTCACTTCGACACTCCGAGGTTGCCTGCCCCTCCCAGGCTGCGTTGTTTCTCCGAGTTCGAAGCAAATAACCACGCTCCAGCTTATACGAGACCACCTCCCGAGCCACTACCACTACCATCAGGCTCATTTGATGTCCGAACGTGGGCTCTGGCCTGACATTGGTAGCCGATCATGGCGACTGGACTCGACCGAGGGTCCATACAGGATAAGGTACATTATATTTGACTGTATTGCCATGCTTCTGTCAATCAAACATGTAAATGAAGAAACTGGAACCCAGAGCGAGAAGACCCCTAGCTCAAGAATGCCTCCTTACCCGCCATACGATACCATCAAACCGGTCGTTGCTTGTCTCGCTCCTGAAACTTGGGACAAGACAGCGGGACAGTCTTCTCCCCTCCCATTCCTCTTGATCAAGGACTTTGGCACCCACTTAGAACCCACGCCCCGCCACCATGCAACCGGAATGGGGCTTTTGGGGCGACGATATCGTGGGTCTTCGTGCCGAAGAAGGACGCCCAAGACACATCTCAGTGTGAGTCTATCAATTCGGGCCTGTCACGGCGCCTGGATCTCATCATCTCATACAGGCGAAGATCAAGAACACGTCGTAGTACACTTTGCTGCGGGGTACTGGCAGCGTCTACGTTGCCCACGCACAAAATCAAGAACGCATCGCAGTACATTTTGCTGCGGGGTACTGGCAGCATCTATGTTGCTCAAGCCGAATACGAGGCTCGACTCCGAGGATATACAATCCTTGACACACACCTTAAAAGACAAAATGCGACACACATATTATAAGTGCGACACAAATCTGAGATCAACGACACAGTTGGCAAAGCGCGACACGGCGAGCAGAAGTACGGCACATTTCCGGAAAAGGAAGCTTGGGCTGAGTTTGAAGTGATGTCGCGATGCTCTCTTCCATCAACCACCACCATCGTTGCTCCCACCGAACCCTCCAGCTGCAAAGAACGTTTTACAGAAGGCTCGCTACGCTTCTGGATACTTCAGTGGTGGGGTATGAAAGGTTTGGTGTGAGAGGGGAGGATTTTGAGAAGGAGTTGAGTAAGAAGGAGTTGAGTAAGGAGGAGTTGAGTAAATATCACAGGTGCGTCGTACACGTTGTTCATGACAACTTGAAAATTGACTCATCTTACTTCCAGCTCCGTGATAGGACCCGCTCAGGCGGGAACGGCATAAGGCTTTTGTCTGGATCTGACCTCAATCTGGCTTGCTTGCAGGCGTTGGGTGACAAGTCAGCTTAAGCCATGATGCGTAGTGGGGAGCCTTTACTCCTGACTAACACATTACTTCTGTAGTAGACAGGAGAATACAATTTCGTTTTTTTAAACTTGCTGCATATTCCCGCAGGCCTTCAAGTGTGTGTCATGCTAGAGCCCTCGGGGCTTGGGGCAATTATTTTTGCATCGTATACTGGTTAAAGTAACTACTTACTTAGCTAAGTTCTTGTTATTCAAGTCCATGAATACTACCGTTGACTACTAAAATAGGGCATAAGGGGTGGAACCTTGTTGCTAAATTTGACGGTGTCAGAGGAGCGACACTCATGTGCCATGTGTCGCGTCTCACAAGACCCGACACCTGTGTCGCACTTTCTACTCAGGGTGTCGAAGATAACAATGTATGTGTCGTGGATAAAAATGAAGGTGTGTGCCGTATCTGGTCGGTCCCGCTCGACTCCTTGATCCGCGTAACGTACCACCCCCGCATGCAGAAACAGTGAGAGAGTGGGTTCTATAACACCAAGTCTGTGCCCATCAATCATCCGTGCTTATGAAGAGGGGACCAAGTTCAAGGTTCGTCCTATCGGGAACTCTTAAGGGTGCGTTTACTGAGAAACCTCTCAGGTTCAACCTCTCGCTGTTAGACAAGAAACTGACAGCCAGGAAATAGAAGCGACAGCATTGCCCCCAGGAGCGCTCGATGCGTTGATTGATTGTAGCATCACTGCATTATCACTTCAAGAGCACTATTCTTTAGTGTAGGCCTCCACCTTTCCAGTATGAGTCTATTGCATCCTCCAAGAGATCCATACTGACAGTACATGTGATAGTGCACTCTCATACAGCGAAGTTCCAGCGACAAGGAACTCGCTGCGGACAAAGAACACTTTTTACAAGTACATGGCCGGCGGATTATGAGGGCCGTTTTGGAGGGCTTTGCGAGCGTCACACCGAGAAGGTCTATTTGGCATGTGATGAGGCCACCACACGTTACTGAAAAGATTCGCCATGGTCACCAGTCCATGACTCAGGGCTGTCGACTATCCACGAGCCCAAAACTCGGCGACGGTGACTCATTATGCTCACCGTTCTATGCCGATGGACCTTCGACGACTCAGTGCCCGGAAGCCAACGGCACGCATCGTGGAGCGAGAATGAAGCGAGAGCTTCAATGTCGTCGACATATTACCATGTCTCCAATTACTTACAATTTGCACATCTTTTGTGTGAGCTCAGGCTGCCGCTACGTACAGTTTCTATTTCCTTTTCTCTTTCCCCTGATAGTCCTTGAAAACTTGTGCTGTAGTTGGTATGCCTTTTGCTACTGTTACCTACAGGACTCTATACCCTATGAGGATTTCTGTTTGTTCATGCTCGAATATAGATTATTCTGTGCTGGTCCAAATGGTGTGTGAAATGAAAAGAATTGCTAGTACACAGGGGATATACGGATACATACGATAGCGAGTACTAAGTAGGGATATTTGTTGCAATTGAGTCCGGCTTTTCCAGTCGACAATCATTGCTTCACCGCTGCCGGTGCCCTGCCCTGCTCCGTACAACTCCATGCTCCCCGAAACATGTCGGCTCGGGAGCGTGATACTCCCCCCACTGCCAGCACCCTCACCTTTTTTGACGCCGAACTCACGACGCATCATCTCAAATATGTGGGTGCACACGAGGTGGTAGTGACCACCATTGACCGTTGCCATAATCTCCGGAGGGTCGGCTGACGGTAGACCGCTTGAGGAGTATGTCGAGAGCAGAGCCCTTGATGCCCTTCTGGAAGTCACTTAGCAGTCCCGTGCTCCCCTTGTCCCAGTCCTTTCTGGAAGCGATATTGCATGCCTTGGTAATGATGATGTCCATGCATATAGCGCAATGGCTGAGACACTGCTCTAGCACCCAAAACCCGGTAGAGGTAGCATGGGGTGGTAGCTGTATGTTCCGACTTTGACGTACTGGTGGGTGGTCAGCGGATAGTGGAGAGTGTGGACGATGATAGCTAAACATGCTTGTTTAGGGAGGAAGAAAGCAGGACTGAAGTGCTCTTGGAGCATGACAATGCATGCCTGCAGGCATACAAACGACGCAAGCAGGTACAACCAGCCTATATAAGATTGGGTGAGGCTGATGCCTCACAAAATCGAGGTAGGAAACATACGTCAAGGCTCAATGTCAAGCACGAAGCGATATAAGTGAAATTGTCACGCTCACGAACACCATTGACAGCATAGGTGACAGAATGACGCAGACGATAAAAGTCAGAAAGACGAACAATGTAAGCCCCCGAAAGACACAATGTCAGCATATGCAGCTCAGTGTAAATAAAGGACCTTGACAAACATCGACAAGCCCGGGGATCCGTCTGGACATGGTGGAGGAAAAAGGTGAAAAGGAAGGTGATTAGGGAGCAGCGGGGGCGGTAGGGCCAGGTGGAGATGGAGGAGGACGGTTTGGAGCCCTGTTGTCTGGTGCTAGTGGAGAGGGGAGTTGCGGGCCATCTGCGTTAGCTGCCTGTCGTAGGCGATGTGGATGTGGGTGGAGTGACTGCGTTTTGGAACAATGGATGAGTGGAGCACAGGTGGGCAACGAAAAGGAGAAATTCTTGATACGGGGGATGAGATCTAAGCGCATGACACAATGAGCCACAAGTCAGGTACCTGTGCATGATATTAGCGTGAAATCAACAGACCGCGTTTTTACAGGAGTCAAAACGCGCTTGGTTGAAATAGAGTGACTTACAGGGGGACTTGCAAGAGCTCGCAATGCGCCTGTTGTGGTGTGTGGTCTCAAGTAAACCAGAGGACTCAGGAAAGTACCGTATTGGAGTTTATTTGCTTCCGCGCCATCGTCGGAGCGGAAGTAAACCAGCCCTCCCCCATACACCTTTGACACTACACTGTAGTGCTTCTTGATGCCGAGTTAGGCCCATTTTTGTGATAACGATAATGGGCCTTAATCGATCACCGTAATGTCCGGTAGCCAAAAATAGTACCGCTTGAGATTTCCGATCCTGTACTTCGACACCGTACTTTGCATTCCTACCGTACTTTGCGACCGTACATCCACCGCCCGACCGTACCTCGCTGGACTTGGTAAATATGTGATATGGTCTTTACTCCCAGCCTTAGTAATAGATGCCCTCCTCTCCTCCTCTCCATGTCCTCGTCTCTGCTCCTCACCCTCACGATGCCACCACCCAAACAGCCAATGCGCGCTCAACAACCCTCCACCCATGGTTTCGGCATCGCATTCACTAGCCCGAAAAAACGTCGAGACAAATTCAAAACATCCACTGTGGTCAACCTGTTCGGACGCACGCAAGAGATCTCGCGACTGCGTGGCGTGTTGGACAAGCTCAAAAGACGGAGCGAAGAAGCTCCTGTAGAGGAGGGCATTATGGAGGCCGTCGTAGTGGACGAGTCCCCTGCAGAGATTCCTGAGCCCGAGGCACCATGGGACACATTGGAGGAGCCGATAATCGTCGACGACCCCTTACCAAGCCCAGAGTTTATTAGCTCCAGTCAACATCCCCGCCCTCCGCGTCGTATTGTACCAAATCAATCCACCAAGAGACAGTATTCTAACTGGGTTGACGCACTGGAGCGACTTGTCGAACCCCTGCTGGAATATTATTCAAGTTCTCTGGGCCAGATCCCCGAGAGGATTGTTGCTTTGCGATCAAGATGTCGTAAATCAGGGAACTGTATAATGAAGACCAATCTTGTCCTCTGTCTCTTCCAAGATTGTGAGTAACCAAGATATGTTTTTTGGGTCCAAGAGTGACCCCTTGACAATTGCAGACTTCGAGAAACTTTCTGTATATTGGTGCAGCTGTGAAGACCTCGTCCAGGTACTAGTCTCCAACGGCCTTTTCCCCACCGCTCCCACCGCTCCTCGCATAGCTGTGTTGATTCACTTGCTGGACTTTTATCGTGCCCTGTTTGAACGATCCTGCAATGCAATCCACGCAATGGCTAGCGTGCTAAATACATTTTATGAGTGGCGGGGCTTCATCCTCCTGAACAAGAAGGTACGACTTTTTTTTGGTCAGGAGGGATCCACACAACTCTGACCAATCAAAATAGGGAGCCCCAATACAAGATGCTTTTCGACGAGGACTGGGTTACGCAGCTCAGTGGTACGATAACCTGGTCCTTCGCTTGGAGAAATGCGTCGATGATGCCGTTGTTGGAGCCGACACTCAAATACGTGCGAGCGACCCCGTCGATGTCGAACATGGCCCCTTTCCTTTATCAGCAGCTCTGGACATAGTTCCTCCCTCAGTTTCTACATCACACCAGCCATCGGAGATTGCTCGAGAGCTAACGCTTGGCGAGTGTGGGCGTCTGCTCCAGCAACGATGCCCTGCCTGCTTTGGCGACCGTCTCTTTGGGCAATCCCTTGAAGACGAGTAAGTGCATTACAGAACCCGATCGATGGTCCTCTTACCTATGTTTGCAGTGGTGGGGATATCCATGTCTGCGTTGATGGCAACTTCAATCATCGACACCTCCGGTCTGCGGGAGATTCGCCAAGCTTTTATGAGCCAAAGTTTTTTCTTCCTAAAGAATACGTCGATGACGTTGGCCGCCAAATTGAGAGTCTTCAGAAGGTGAAAAGGCCGCGGCGGAAATGAGAGGCTATCATTCCAGACGAAGCTATTGACGGGTGCCAGTCCTCACACACTGCAGGTTGAGGGTCGAATATCAAAACAAACATGGAACGGTTCGACAACGGAGGACTCATGGCACTTGTCTGTCGCCATGATATCCCAATTTTTCTTACCAATATTGACACACCTGGCGAACAACAAAAGTATGCTGTTGCTATGCTACAGTACCTCTTTTCCTTTCTCCCACCTCACGCCACCGTCGTCTTACTGTACGACGTGGGTTGCATTTTGGAACGTAGTCTCCAAACCGTAAGTACTTCATCCAGTTGTTGTCTCCTAATGCTCATTCTTATTCTTTAGTACGAGTTTTTGCCAGATAACATTACAGATAGGATCGCATGCGCTACAAGTGCCATGCATGCCTACGTTCACGAGTGGGCCTGCCAGATTGTTTTCAACCCTCGAATATGGAGGGCATTGGGTTTGACCGATGGAGAGGGCGTTGAGCGCCTATGGTCGCGCATGCGCAAGCTCATCGGGGTGACACGGAGTTGTGGGGTATGTTATTCCCAGAAAGTCTCTTCATGTTCTTATCTTTGCTTCAGAGATCGCGGCGTATCTACATTGTTGACCACCATGTCAGTTCCATTGGCGACGAGCTTCGAGACGATCTTGGCACATGGCTACATCGTTGGTTGAACAAGGGTATACAAGCTCAAGGCCAGAAAGCCCGCCAAATTCTTGCAGAGCTTGGGATAGAAGAAGAAGTTCTTCGAAGTGAATGGAGTTTACAACGTACTTCTGAGCTTTCGGTCAGGGCCTGTAGGTCCCCCGCCTTTTTTTTTTTACACGCATGTGTTGACATGTTTGACAGAGGCACCCATCCGCCTTAAAAAAGAGCTTGACACGGTGCTAACCCTTCAAGGGGACCTCGACGCATGTGACAAGAGCCTTCAGGCTACCCGCCTCACACTTTCTAAAACTTCGCCGACTCCCAACTCCCTTCGTATTCTGGGGAACGTCCAGAACTATCATGAACAAGCCCGAGATCACATAGAAGAATTATACGCTTCTCTCAGCGTCCAGGAATCCTTTCCTGAGCTACATGGTGTCGATCTTAAGTTTCTTCGAAAGCTGCTGGTGGCCCGCGATCTTAAAATCAATGTTCGCAAGCGCGCGATTGGTAGTTTTTTCGAATGGGACCGGTTGGACCAAGCTTCGGGGGGTACTCATCAAACCCTCGGTAAGTTCATTTCCTCTCATACTGATTTCCCCCTCATCTATGCCACAGGTACTAAACTCCATCAGCAAACTCGTGCGGCTATCAAGAAATGAACCCCCGCGCTCATGGCAGGACTACAAAAGTACAACGACATCTGCGCAACCCTGGCATTGACATACGACCCCAATTGGGCAATTCCCTTACCCGAACCCCTTCCTACCGAGCTCAAGCTCCTTCGAGAATGCCCACATCTTATGCAGGACATTTGGATCAGTTGTCCCACAGAGCAGGTGCCACACTGGCTCGAGGATCAAGACATCCGGGAAGGGATCCATGCCATGTTGAAGGCTGACCGATGTCATGAAGAGCAGCACAGGCTTGATATAGAAGCTGGGAACCTTTCACGATGGTATGCGCGTGAGCTCGCTGCCGTTGAGCTTGCACTTGAACACCCATCCAGTGAGCAGACATCTCCCTACTTGCTTCTGCAGTCCTCAAATGTACGAACAGATGCACGGCTCCTTATTCCTCTGCAACAGCGGCATACACGCCTGCAAAACCTCCAAGCACGGTGGGCAGGCCCCTTGCTACCTCAGCATGTCTTCAAAGCGCATACTAAGCGGGCCTCCGTGATTGCGCAAGCTCTTGCAATGCCCCTTGCCACCTCAACACCTGCACCGGAATACCAGCCCTTCAGTCATCAGCGTACTACTTACATTGACGATGATGATTTTGCGCAGGACAACACCGTATCAGTGGCCACCGACGAACATGCCTTGACCAACAAGCACTTGCCAATGGCAGGGGACAAACAGGAGGTTTCAGACCCCGCTACTACCTGTTTTGATGCAGAGCCCACGATCGACTCAGGCCTGGCGCACATAGAAGATGTATTAGTCGCAGATTACTGGGCCCAGGAGGCAGCGAATGACGTGTCGACGGCAGACAATATACTTCCTGGGGTTGATGTTATGCTGCAGTGGGAGTTGCCAGTGGGTTGCCTGTCAGCTGCCTCGGCGCTACCGCTCATTGTGTATTTTCATTAGGCAGATGTTGCATCACATCATGATCTTCTTCAAGACTTACAGTTACAACCCTTCCAAGAATTTGAGCCTCTGTCGAAATCACGATACTTTACCTGGCTTGGCCGGCAGGTGATCTTCAATACTCGCGAGCTGAACATGATGAACTCCCCGACTGCTCGGATCAACGATGGATGTATCAATGGCATCAGGTCTCTGCTGATGGACCGTTTCTCAGAATCTACCAGAACCATGTCAACATACAGCCGACAGTGTGCTCTCTTTTCAACCCATGATTTACCTAGGCTGCGCTACAATGCTAGTGACGCAGAAATATGGCGCCGAACAAGACATATGGAGTACTGGACGCGCCCGGTCTGGATTCTTCCCATCTTTCGAACCTGCAGTGAACACTGGGTGATGAGTACGATCATACCAACCACCGGGGAGATATACCTCTTCGACAGCTTTGGAGAGAAACAGCCATGGAAGGTCGAGGTTCAGGTGCGTCTCCCTTGTCATCCAAGCTTATTTTTTTTATGGTTTTCAATTTGTACTTGGCCTAGGAAATCATGGCCTTCGTTGCTCGACTGATCATTCTCGCGAATTCACATGGCCATCCGCTACATATCATTATGTCTGGCTGGGTCGCTAGGCCGACCATAATACACCCCCAACAAACGAACAGTTTTGATTGCGGTATCTGGGTGCTCGCCAACATCGCAGCTACCCTGAGTGGGTTTGTGGTTGCAGGCGCCCAGCAATCTGACTTGGAGCATGTTCGAAAAGCTCTTCTTTCCCTTCTTCTTGCACTTCCCTCCATATCATAACCACCCGTGGCCGTATCCCTTATACTACAGCCTCATGCGTAGTCGAAATGTTCATTGATTTTCTATTGCCTCCGATTTGAATGGAAGTCACGGTCTGATGATGCTGAGCTAATGCGGGTATATCCGAATAGCTGTACAGTTCCTACAGCCTGATGGAGCATGGGTGTATCCGAGAAACCGTATAGCTGATAGTTCGGGTGTTTCCGTTCAACTGTACAGTTGTTGAACTGGAGCTCTTTGCTTGTTCTTCTTATGTACCACACATTTCTACCTGCCACTCTTTTTGTACACTCCTGATGACCGTCGTAAGTTGTGCCACACCTCGCCTAAGCCAATACTAATTCATTTCTGCGTTTACAGCATATGCACCATGGCTGAGTCTCTTGTAAGTTATCCTGCACCACTATATACCGATGCACACTCATTTTCCTTTCGGCAGCTTTTGACGCCCGACTGAGCATCTCCGTTCGGTGCCTTCGGTCAGCCCTCCTACAAATCAACTCTTCGAGCATGTTCAGTAATCTTGCCATAGCACTCTGTCGTTTCTTTTTGGATCTTGGTCGCATGGAGAAAGGGTGAGGCTGTTGTAGCGCGCAGAGACTGACTGCTAACTGGTGGACTGCAGCTGGTGGACTGCAGCATTCGTTCCGGGGGTCTACCTGCCCGTTCATCTTGGCTATTTGTGTGCCTGCTCGACCACCCTTGGCGTCTCCGAGACACGTCACACGATGCCTCTTGGATTTGTACTCATTCTAGCAGATACTGTGAGTCACTGCATCTTCAATCACTCGCAGATGTTGATAATTTCTATCAGTGTATCGAACATTACCTGCTGGGTTGTCTGTCTTTTCTTCATCCGTCAACTTGGTATGCCATTGATTGATTCTCTGTCTTCTTTGCTAACACAAAGATTTGTAGTTAGGTCATGCATGTCCCTCGTGTCAGAATGCTCATCTCATCTTAAGTTATATCCGTAACTTCATCCCAATGTCTCTATATCTTAGCTTATATCCATAAGACTTGTTCCAATGTCGCCATGTAAATTCAGTAGACTTTCTGTTCTAGCCTTAGTATTACCACTTAGTTCCAGTTCCCTTGTCCTTATCGTCGTCCAATGTAAGCATAATAACAATATTCGTTGAAATTTTTCAGTGCCAATACAAGTCTTGCCCATCTCAATAACGATGACCAGTAAAGTGACGGGCTATAGTAGCTATGTGTTATATCAGTCGATTCTAAACATTTGGTAGCACAATTCCCCCACAGCATGAGCTTCGACAGCGTCCTTTGCAAGAACCGCTTGCCCCAGGTCCTGGAGAGAATGCAGTAACTGCCCGACCTCCTCCTCAACAGCCTTAGAACGCGCCTCATCCCCCGCCAGCCAGACAACATGCACGCCGTACTCGTGTACTTCTCTTGGAGCTTCTTGACAAAGACAATATGCTTGAAGATGCAACTAGGATCCTCGGTGGCACCGTAGTTGGTGTAGAGGGCGTCCATGTACTCGTAGTGGCAATCCCCATTGAGGAGTTTATCAAACAATTTTACAATGGTTTTGACCTTCCATGCCAATAATCAATGTTTTCTTCGTCTGGGCTGGATTTTCATGTTGTGAGCTGGACGCTGACATGACGGGGTTAAATGGCCAACCGTGAAGAAGGCAGCTGTGAAGGCTCTTGTGCAATGGCAGACTTAGCCTGGGGTCTGCTGCGGACATCGCTGCTTTTGCGGGCAGATTCAGCCTGGGGTTTGCTGGGAACATCGCCGCTTGTCAGTTGAGCATTTGTAGATTGAGCCAAAATGTACCTTGTGCCCTTCCTATATTTTTTGTGTTGGCGAGTGTTCACGGCAACCTTGTTCCTGGGCCCAATTGTCGGTTCGAATCAATCGAATGACATCACTTTTTAGAGACCCACTTAGCATAACTTTTGCGGCTGTTGGCATTCTGTGCCAGCCATTTCTCCTTGGGTGTCTTGTATGTGGGGGGGCGTCCCATCGGTAGCTCAGTAAAATGAACAGTTTGATGAGAGTGGTCGTAAACAGAGTGCAAGTATGATCATTTGTCTGATCGAAACTCAAAAGCTCCTCAACCAGTCACTCTCTGTCCAAAACCTTTCGTACAGTAATTCAGTATATCTTACAGTGCCCTAATTCTCAGTTGTAAGGTGCTATGTGAGCTGTGGGGCTCTCTGAGAATAAATCAAATTGTCTTATCAAAACTATTCCATCTTATCGAAACTCGAAAGCTCTCCAACCAGTCGTCCCCTTTGCAAAAATGTGGTATGAAACAACTCCATACAGTCCACAGTATTGATGTATTCTGCTATGAGATGCTATGTGGGCAGTGGAGCTGGCCATAACGAAAATACATCGCACGATGTTGACACAGTCCACTGATCAAGTATATATCCCACAGACTTAAAGGGCAACCTTGCCATGATTCAGTATTTTCGTCTGACTGACACGGAAAACATGCCCAATGGATAAAATTCCTGGTCATAGAGCTTCGGTATAATTAATAGTGTCCTAATATTCATTCTTGGAGCCACCTATGCCTTGTCGAGCTCGTGGTGACGAAGATATGTGTTGGGCGGCCGGGCCGGCTCTTTCCAAAATGTCTCTTGATCATCTCCATTGTCAAATTTTTGCTGACTTACCCCAACAAGAACCTTTTTACTGTTTTAGACTCAAGTGAGTTTAAATAGCCTCCGTCGATCGATCACAGCGCTAATCATGGCGATAGTTGCGACCCTGCATGCCACCCCATTGCACCGAAACCAAGACTCGGACCATCCAGCTGTGGGCTGAGAACGACAAGACCAAGTTATTGAGGAAGCTCGCTCCTTTTTATCTAATGGCAAGCAAGGAGAGGAGGCTGGAGGCCTTTTTCACATCTTTTTGCGCCATTTGGCAGGACCAATTTCTGAATGCCACCAGCATTTTACGAGACAAGCCCGTCAGGTTCGCTGATGAAGACCGCTGGACTGTTGCGGTCCGCAATGTGGTAGGTCCTCACACAATACTGGGGCACTGTGATCTAAACCATATGGGTCCAGATGGTATGGATTGGGCCAGTCCATGGGTACAGCCATCGTCATGAAGAGGAATGTTTTCAGTGGGAGGAGCTTATGACCCTTGAATCAGATCGCCTCAGCTGAGTAATCATACTTTCTCAACCTTCGGCCAGATACTCACCATGCATTTCTTCAGCGCATCGAATATTATAGCCTTGTGCGGCTCGGTACATACCTTTGAGGGCACCAGTACTTGGAGAACATCGTCACTCAGGACGAACGAGACTTGGTCGAGAAAAACAATGAGGATCGTTTCCAATTTATGGTGAAGGAGTTGGAGGGAAAGCAGTGGGGTGCAGGAGCACAAATTGCCGAGATCAAATTATACCACCACCTTGTCAACATGCTCGAGTCTGAGATATGGGGAACAGGTCGAGAGGCGTTCAAGGCGTCGGGAAAAGATCTTAGTCTGTATATCTTGGAAAAGATGTTGGAACAGCAAGCCATGTAGTCGCTATATATCATCTTCGTATCTCGTCTCTAATTTACATGACCTGATAGAACACTCAGAGCCCGACGGGAACCAAAAAAGCATGTTGTTAATGTGTGGCTACAACTTAACATAAACACAACAGCCAAATGTTGATCATCTGTGTATCTCGTGTCTGATTTACATGACTCAATAGAACACTCAGAGCCCAACAGGAAACGGGGAAAAGCATGTTGTCAATGTGTGGCTACAAGATACAAGAAACATAAACAGCCGAAGGCAGATACACTCAAGAAAAACCCTATATTATCTACATGTACTTTGCAAAACAACGTTGGGCGTTGCGGCAAGCCACACATAGGCAATCCTGTGGACCTACGAAGCCGGGTGGGCATGAGTGTGGAATGGAACAATAAGAACAAGAGTACGAATGTACAAGGCACATCCTGGGGCCATATCGGGTACCAAAACCAAATACCTTGCAGATGCTCGTCCGGGTAGTGGGTGGTGCAGTCATCGAAAGCAGTACAGCCCGACTTCCTCATTATTTTCTTCATCTTATTGGTAACGATCATTGTGCGCTGCCCTGTCGCCAAGCGTAGAACCCATTCTAATACACGTTGAGACCACAATTGGTAGCCGGTACAAGTCTGACTCACCTTCCTCTCTCTGCTTATCAAGCACCTTCTCCCTCTCCCTCTCCCTCTTTCTGTCTGACGCAATCAGCTGCTCCATCTCCACTGTATGTAGTATCAGAATACCGGTCAACACAAGGAGGTATGTGAAGGACAACATACACATTTCATCAAGTGTGTGACCTGATGGAGGCTGCCAGTTGTGTAAGTGGGGGTGACGTATACGAACAACATGTCTTCGGCAAAGGTAACTGTATATGCAAGGAAAATAGTCAACACACAGCGGAGAGAGTGAGAGAGAGTCAAACCAACATCGAAAGGCATAAGCCCAACATAAAAGTAGACAGAACTCCGATAACAGGTATAATGCGATGGTTAGCAGCGAAGAAGACCATAGTATCCAGAAGTGTGAACCGTTTGGTTCGGGAGAGAAAGCTAGAGGCTTGAGGTTGAGAAAATTACACGGTGTCCCATTGATGAGTAAAAGAGAAGAGGTTGCCAGTCAACATAGTGACTGGTTAGTGTCGAAGAGCGCTTGATTAGACGCCTACTAGTAGACATGAGATCAACAAAATCTCCCATGTACACAGTTAACAATTGATAACATTTAACATTCAACAGATTCTACACACGACGCTGATGAGTTCCTCCTCGTTCTAGGTATGAATTTTAGCGTTCTGCTAATTTTCACAACTTGTCATTCAGCATTGATTGTCGATCAAAACGGTCAGCAGCACCCTTGGCATTACTAATCAGGTGACTCAACACTTTGGCAACCTGACGCGACGCGTCGATATCACGTGACACGCCACCACCTGACGAATATTCGCTGGCCGTGCTTATCGCTTGAAGAAAATTTTGCATAGAACATGAACATAGTCTTCTAACAAGTTCCTCTTTACCACCACCAACAATCTTAACCCTACACCACCATGTCCACCAGCTCC
>JABCKT010000379.1:0-17075 GCA_018858115.1 Tephrocybe rancida | reverse complement strand
AATCCACTGGAAAGTCCAAAAGGATCATCCATCCCAAAGATCAATCCATCCATCCAAGTAATTAATCCATCCATCCATTAACAATACAAGAATAAGATTCCTGCACTCACCATATTCTTGACAATGATCTGAGCTTCATCTACCCAATTCATTGCATTGTGATTCCCCTTTGCAAATTCAGCTCTCTGTTCTTCCACTCCTGCCCACACGATCTGAATATAATGGAGCTTGAAGTACAGAGGTAAGACTACCACAAGTGTTAATAAGGGCTAAAGTGAATAAGGCAGAACTCACATAAGGCTAGAATAAATGCCAGCTTCTCATTGAATTGTGAATAATACTTCAATAGCTTTGCAAGGCCATCCCTGATGGCATTGTGGTACAAAGCAAATATGAGCTTACTGAGCTTATCTTCCCATGCTGTTTGAAGGTTTTTGATGGCAGGTATAGTGCAATAAAGAGTCGGCTGCTTCTCTGCTGAGAAATAGTGAAGGACACAGTTGAGGTCCTATTACAAGTCTTATCAGCTACTTTCAAAATCAAGAGTAGAAAGTACACATACCATTATGATTGTCTTGGCCTCTTCAACCCATTTCCAGTCACCATCATTCAAGATGAAGTCTGTTCATGGAATCTTCTTTGTAACATGACCATTGGTGTGTTGCATAGTGATGGGGCCATAAAGTTGGTCAGCGTGGACAATGAAAAGGTTTATTGTCTATAGATGATACATCAATAAGAACTGTCAAAAATTGTACACAATGGGAAACGTACAGCACAAAGTTTCAATGCTCTTTCAAGCATACTGTAAGCAGAGCCATTATGTAGGGTAAGCTTCAGTGGGTGCCACACTCAATTTGGAGGCCTTCAAAGTATTGAATGTGCTGGCCTGATGATTGTAACTAATAGGGAGCATGAACTTTGCAGGATGAAAAAGACAAACAAAATACCCACCTTGATTGAGAGTGTGCATAAGGTAGCGATAACGTCAAGTTGGCCATCGAGAACCCGGTTCTCCACATCCCCAGAGCTGTAATCCCAAATGGCGCTGGTGGTGTAGATCACCTTGATCTTTGTTATGTGGTCCATCACATCAACATTTGCTAAGTTACACACATGCTTCAAGCACAGGAGTTGGTTCTCAGATGCAGGCCAGGGTGGTAGTTTTCAGAGGACATGTTGCCCCTCGATGGTCTCACAGAATGTGTCATTTGCTGAGGTGTTGTCAAAGATAAGAGTGTATAGCTGGAATAGGGTTTTAATTTACAAAATCTGACACAAGAAAGCATTACAACAAATCTTGGAGTGTGAACACAACATGATGCCCACAAGGTCACATAACCCCACAAAATACCACCCAGGATTGCTTCCAGCATGCATGCCATGGATCAAGCGAAATCCAACAACTTCAGCATGCAGCTTCCAGTGGCTGAACTCATCAACATCAATCCAGTGGGCTGTCATGCCCAAGTAGCCTAGTTTTATCACATCAGCAGTCCAGCCATCAGCTGTACAAGAAACCTTTCTGGGTGCTTTCTTTAAACACAAGGGATGAATCTGTCAAAGTTTGAATGCCAGAAGAGCCAGACAAAGACATACCTCAATATCAGCCTTGAGTTTGTCAAGGGTAGCAGCAAATGCATTGTGGATATGTACACCAACTTTGTGAGCGCTGGGGAGGTCAGCTGACTTCGACTTTGGTCACATAGAAGTGAGGCAGTTCTGAAAGCTGGTCTTATCAGCCAGCATAAGTGCCTGGACAATCTTATCAGAATGGTCCACATCTGTCGGGCTTGGACTTACCTGGTTATCAATGGCTATGTGTTTGGCAACGGCTTCCAGAACACCAACTCTCATGAATTTGGTTGGTCCCTTAGTGACATTGAAGTTCAGTTTCTTCTGTTTTTCTCCCTCCTCATATTCTTTCTGCACAGCTGGCGGTGCACACACATGATTCATAGGAATCTTTGGGACCGCTGCATTACATCAACACTCATATTCCTCAAAATGGAATCACATGATATGCCCTTGGCATGTTGTGTTCACACATTGAAAAAAGCACTTTTTGAGCAGTCAAGGTGGACGGCAGCTGTTCCTAAGTGCCACATCATGATCAGCTCTGTTTCAGGTGAGTTATACTATCATTTAAAGAATAACAGACAACTTACTTGCATATGAAACACCACCTTCCTTCAAGTGTAGTTGTTCACCCATTTGCATTGGTGAACTGCTGCTTCTGTCAGTCAGTAAACATGAGAAGCAGATCACAGGTCAAGTCCTTCTTGACAGGGAGCATATTTGGTATTCCTTGTGAATGGCAGTCGTTGAGTTCCTTGCCATTAATAAGAGGTGAGTCAATTGTGTGCCACATCAACAATCAATCCACTTACCTCAATCTCAGGTTCAGCCTCATGCCCACCATGCATCTCATCCTCCGCATCCTCTTCCTCTGCCCTCATTACTGGTGGCACCTTACCCTTGGCCCATGACTTTGTCTTGTATTTTGGCTTTGCTTTTGCCTTTCCCTTTGCTTTTGCTGCAGGCTAGTTGTTACTGTTGGACAATGAGGTTATTTGTTTCTGTCTTTTCTTTCTGCAAGGTTCAGGCTCTTGGATTTTGTTGTCTTCATCATCAAGCTGACTGTCATTTTTGTTATCCTCAGCCTCACTGCTGCTCACTGGCCATTTCCTGCCACATGCTGGCCTGTGATTCCTGGTATGTTTTTGTGGTGGATTTTTGCTTGACAAAGGCTGACTTGACACCATTCAATGTAGACTGAGATGAAAAGATGAAGAAGAGACAAGATGTATGAAGCTTGGGAGATGAGGAATGGTAAACATGAATGGGTGTATGTAGTGTTGCCGTGACTTGGTGTTGGGTCAGTCCGAGCTGACTTCACAAGCTCCGACTGAAATCGACTTAGAGACCATCAATCCAGTCTGAACACCGGCCTCTCAGGTCGTGCTTAGCCGTCTGGACCGGTTCGTGCCGGTCTCCACAGCCCTGTACAGCCCCAAACATGCCTCATTGCACATCTCAACAATCGGCGCTCCTGTACTGCTCCTTGGTCCTTTCTCATCTGCCTGCATTTGGCTCTCCCTTGTCAACGACACTCACTTTACCTGATATTGCCAGTGCATGCCTTCATCATTACTGTATGGGGCCTGGGCAGACTGCACTTCCCACAAGCATTCCCTGATTTACTCAATTATGGATTAACTGCAATCCATCTACCTTTCTAGTCAACCTCCACTTCCTCCAGTCAAGCTCGCTCACGATGCCAACAGCTCTAGTACCAGACAGCAGCCCTTCCACAGCACCCATCACTGCCCTCAACAACCTGAGTACTCGGGACAACGACACCATCATCATATACACACCATTGCCTCTTAGAAAGATGACAACAATTGTCCATCATAAGTTTCCAATGCTTATATTGCGGTGACATGGCTAACGGATCTCATCTTTCTTCTAGTCATATCGTCACTTTACGCAGGCCATGTCTGTGCTGAGGATGGACTCAGGGATAGCATGATTGCAGCTTGGGGTCAAACTCAGGAGAGCCGTAGCGACTCGCTCCAAACTGCATGACCAGGACGGTCAACCCTTTTGGTCAGTTCTCTTTCATCACTCGTGCAATCTCAATCCTTATACCTCCACGTCTCAACAGAACATCATCGTTATTGATTATCACCCAACACAAACTTGCCCAGCCTCCCACTTTTAGGTACAAATGTGATGTCCTAGTAATAGAAATGCATCCGAAGTTATGGATTCTGGAACGTGAAGTTTGAACCCAACTTCTCCTGCCTCCATGTACATCGACTTCTATTTCCATGGCCCCCCCCCCCCCCCCCCATGTGGCTTGTAGCCACCTTGTCAACAACCACATGGGCACATGGGCAAGTTCTTGGCACACTTCGGTGCTGTAAGTTCACTTCAACAAGCCTTTGTGCCCATTCTTTTGATTCATATCCACTCATGACTCAACACCCACCTCTTATCACATCTATCTGACTCCTCATCAACCCATTTTAGCAAGTCGAATTTGTCTCCATCAAGCTTATTATCCATGGGTAACGGGTCACGGCTTGCACATTCCATGTGGTGTGATCTCTGCAAATATGCTCCAGGGGTTCATTCAGTAAGAACATCTTCTCATATTACTACCACTCTGCTCATTCAACTGCCCACCCAATAGAGATGACAACAATTCTGGGCATAGCTACCCACCTGTCTAGCCATCCAGACTCTGCACAAACAGGACCTGAAGTCGCATGCCACACCTATGTCAGCCTTTTATTATTTATACCTGCTGCGCCTTCTCTATCTAATGGTTCATCTTTTGAAAGTTGGGTGATACGAGCTCGGTGATGAGACCACACAAAATAAATCATGCTCTATCTGAAGATGTTTGACACAGACTTCTGCAAACTGCATCGACTCATTATGCATTGCACCAGGCTCATCACTATGAAGCATGTTGTGATGATATCAAGGTAAGTGTCATCATTCATGGTTGCTCTAAACTTTCAACTTTCAACTGATGTTCTTGTCTTGTATTTCAGGCCCTGGTCCTGCAAGGTGATGTATGTAAACATATTTGTTGAAATACATTTCACAGTAGTTGAAGTGTGGCATTTTACAAACATCAGATCTCTTACTGTGTCAGGAATCAGGATGCGGGCAGTAAATCGTGATTATGATACAAGAAGCCCGCTGCTGTTGGAGGCGCACATATGCAGCATAGGTCCCTACAGCGGCTGTTGATATGCACTGTAGTCTAGAGCAACTGCGTGATCTTTGCCATGTGTGACTTTGTAAGTTGGACAGAGACTTATCCTCATAGGCAACAAAGTTTACAACCTGACAATTTCAGCTTGCGCATGTGATGTGCATCTGTATGTACCCAAAGCCGTTCCATATGGCAGAGTGCATACTGAGAGTATCTAGTATAAAGCCTGATGTTGTTTTGGTATATCTGTTGATCAGGCTTGTTTCACTTGGCATGGAGTGCCCACGATCAGACAAAGACTCAACTGTGGCTCAAACAACTATTCCCACAGCTATAAACACCTCACATTGGCCTGTTCCTCTTCATAATCCTTCACGACCTCAACATCTATCTGATCTAACACTACATATTGCTCAGTGGCTGCTTCATAATGATCAGGTACCCTTCAAAGCGCACAGTCAAGAAGCTTATATGAAGGCTGAAGAGGAATCTTGATGTGAGTAACCTATTGTCGCACAACCATAACAACTGACCAGTGCATGAGATTTTAGGCTTGTAATACAACACTCAGCTACTGGGCCATGGACAATGCGGTAAACAATGCACATTGGGCCAACAGCTGTTTCAGTGCCAGTGGCAAGTCCATGCACATATATACCCACAAAGAGGTACTTCGAGCTGCCAGTACATGTCACGGAGCCTGTGATCTGGCTGATGATGAATCCAATGGTCAGTTGCACATATTGTGGCTTTCTATTCCTTGCCTAACGGACTGTATGGTATAGATGATATTCCTGACCTTGTATCACTACACAGTAACAATTCTTAGTACCACTTAGTATATACACTGATCTCTTGGATCATGCTACTTCTCTTTTTCCACATCGTGGTACAAGCTTCATATTTGACACTCAACATTTCAAACATGTTTTGGCTCATTTACGGACCACTCAGGTGCCTGCACTCCTCACAACCTCCGCCAATGTTGTCTCATCCATCACATTGCAACAGACTGGCACACCCACATTATTCAGCTGACCAGTCGCATATGGGGTATAGTCCAGCGTGAAATGGCCATCACCGCAGGCTTTTAGATATCTAGACTGCACTGCACCTCATGTATTTCTTATTTCCGTGGTGGCAAGCTTCCCTCATGGAGGGTTTGATGCTACCCCATGAGAACCATTTTAGTCTACATCATTTCAATAGGTCTACCAAGGCAAAGCTTATGATCATCCTTAGCTACAAATGTAGCAAAAGTTGATATCACATTAGTAAACATAGTATGTCCATAGCTAGTGCATCATCAACGCACAAACTGCCCTGTACATAGTCCTCTCCTCACAATACTTTGAAGTAACAAGTACAAAGATCTCAACTTGTATTAATTGCAATAAACTGACAGTCCCAATTCTCTTCAGTGTTTGTTCACCATTCACACTTGACTTGCTTTGTCACATCCTACAAGAACATAAACCATGTCTGGGTTGCCTCCTGGCCTTGTCTGTATCTGCGGAAGGTATCGACTAAAGGCAAAGATAGGTTCAGGGTCCTTCGGTAGGTCGTCAGACACTATTCGTCTTTTCCATAGAGTTGACTCTTGACCACAGGGGAGGTTTTCCATGTTACCGATATTATAACAGGAGACGATGTCGTGGTCAAGCTCGAGCCTGTGGACATTGCCAATCCTAAGCTGCATGATGAATGGAAGGTGTACAAAATCCTAAACCAAGGGGCTCATGGCATCGGCATTCCTTGTATGTATTCTTTTGGATTAGATTGTGGGTTCCATGCTATGGGCATGAGTCTTCACAGACCTTCCCTGGGACATCTTTTTGAGCAATGTGGTCACTGTTTTAGTGTCAAGACAGTTCTTATGTTAGCAATACAAATTGTGAGTTATGTCTTCACATTCCTTTGTTACCAGTGCTGACAATATTGAAGATCTCAAGGATACAATTCATTCACAATCATGATCATATCCATTGCGACATCAAGCCTGAGAACCTTCTCATGGGCAATGACATATCCATTTTTCACGTTGTTGATTTTGGCCTTGCAATCAAATATTGCAATGAATCCTCCACCATCCACTTTCCTCACAATCAACAAACTGGTTTCATTGGGACAGCACAGTACCTGTCGATTAATGGCCATCAGGGCTGTCAGCTTAGTCAACACAATGATCTCGAGTTGCTGGCATATGTGCTGTTCTATTTCCTTCGTGGATCACTCCCTTGGCAAGGGATTGAAAGTATGACTCAGTTGACAAAGACACTGCTTATATCTAAGAAGAAACTCAACACACCTGGACAACAGCTCTGCTGCGGCTTCCCCATTGTCTTTCGTACATATCTCGACTATGTTCAATGACTCTCATTTGATGCCACACCTGACTACAACTACATCATCAGAATCTTCCAGGACAAATTCAAGGCTGCTGGCTACGTGGATGACAACATTTTTGGCTGGAATATGCTATATGACTGCAACATGAGCCCACTGGCCTATACGCATTCTTCGCTCCCATCAGCTTCTTCATCGAGCGACTGTACCTCATATACTTGACCACATGTGAGTCATACAATATAATGCTTTATCATGCGAACTGCTAATATGTTTTTAAACCAGCTACCTTGTGACTTGCGGGCGGCAGGCTGATGTCAAGTGTCAAACCTGTATATTGTTGTATGACCAGTTCCATGTCAGGCAGTGTCGCTCACTTCACCTCCATTATCCATATACAGACTTACTTTACATTCACCATCTACTCTCGAGTCTCGTTTTCAAATTTCACATCTCACATTACTAAGCACTTGTGTACTATGTGTAGGGACAATATTTCTGGCATTAGATTACTTATTTTCGCCTTCTTACTTTTGTACTTGTTTGTTGTCGCAGGTACCAGGCACTGACTCAGGTTGACTGAGGTTGACTCAAGTCAACGGCTCAAGTTGACTCGAGTCGACCTGTTGGTAAGTAAAGTAAGTCGGCTTGCAAGTTGCTTGCTGAGTTGTCCAGGGCACCAGTCAGATAAGATTGACCCAACCTTGAGTCAGATAATTGTAAGTCGGGACTTCCCGAGTTTCCAGTGACCAGCTAAGTCCCAGCAACACTAGGTGTATGGGCTGAGTGTTATATTACCATTTTCATGCTGTTCATGCATGTTCAAGTGCTGCAGACTTCATGTATTGTATAATCAATGTTTCATATGCAGGTTGCAAAGGTATGTCTTTCAATAAGTCAGTGTCAGTACATTTGAGGTTGAGTTGCAACTGATTGCAACCAGTTGCTAGCAGTTGTTTGTACTGCTCAAAAATCTGCAACCAGAACCACAATTGATGGTCATGGGCCTGTGACCACAACTTAAGGTCCAGTTGCTTGGGGTCATGGTCTGGTCTGGTCACAGTCTTTTTTGGTTGCAGTGACACAACCTCAAAACACTACCCAGAATTCCTATCCCAATTTAATTTCACTAGCTTGTATGTTCTGGGAGCACACAGCTTCAACCAGTAACAGAGCACCCAGCTCCTAAGCAATAGTGTCCTTTAATCCGTACTTGAAATCCATACTGCAGATCCCAAATGCCATAAGAGGCAGAGCACATAGCTCACTTGAAATAACTGCCAATGATGAATCCAAATATAACTGCAAATATGCCCTGATGAGGCTGAATATATCCTGATGGGATTGTTTAAGTGATTGAGTGATAGTGCATCAATATGCAACATCATTGAGTTCCCATGCATAAGCTGAAGAATCTTTCTTCATCTCCTCTGGAATTTCCTTTCCATCAATATCTTTCTTTGCATGACAGTCCTTCTGCATATGTCCTGTGCACTTGCATCTGCAGCAAGTGATATTTCAATGACCTTTTGCCATCAAAGCAATGCTGGTGGGTTTGTCATCTAATGGCAGACCTCCACATCAAGCTTCTTCTTCCAATAATGCTCCCACGACATCAGCAACTGTAAGTGCACCCTTGGTTGTTGCAAGTGATCCCACAATATTAGAATATGAATTGCTTAGAGTGAATATGAGAAAGTCAGTGATATCCTCATCCATAAGTGTGATTCCTATTCCAGCAAGTCAGGAAGCAAGTCTGGTGATGTCTGTGATGCACTGCTGGATTTGTTCCATGATGTCATGCTGGTAGTTATAGAATTCTCATTTGAGCAAAATACACATAGCCTGCCTGTTCTTCTCATAGATATCCTTCAATGCCTGCCATGCCTCCACTCCATTTTTGGCATTCCGTATATACCCACATTGATCTGGTTTAACTGTAAGACCAATCATGGTTAATCCAAATTCTGCTTTCTTCCCCCAATCAGCAAAGTCCTTCTCTGGCTTGGGCAGTTTGCCAGATACTACATCCCAACATTCATGATGCCTGAGTACCATTGACACAGCAAATTTCCAGTCATGATAATTGTCTCTGTTAAGTGGTGTGATGGCTGTATTGTTGAGACAGAAATTATGATTGAATGACATCATGATACAGATAAGATGATGAGGGTAAGATAAGATGCAAAGCAAGATTAATTTGTTAATAATGGTGAATCAGTGGGGCAGGGGCCCATAACCTGTTGTTCAGGTGTGCAGTTAAGGGAAAATAACTGATTGTATTAGATGGTAGTAGACTAGGGTTTATATACTGTATGATATGTTTTCTAGAGTATTCTCAAGAGTAAGAGATATATGACCAGGCTATGCCCAAAGCTGACTAATATGTATCTAGACTGTTCTTGGGGTATTGTACATTGTGCCGGATTGTCCTCCAACAATATTTCGTGGATCCTTCATTGGAGGCCACACAGCTCAAAATCAATGTCAAATGGCTCACTATGATGGGGCATCTTAAGGCAACATGAATCATTTGGGTATGGTGTAACAGCTAACATTGCCGCCTCTCATTGCCTCTTCTTGGATATGGTACTAAAGAACAGGTGAAATGTTTCTTGTTTTCCTCCATTGCAGCATGCCAAACTATGAGTGAATTTTTCTCTCTATATGCCCATGGAATGGGCATCTGAGAAGATACTTGATATGTTATATTAGCTGTGCAAACCATTATCAGCTCTGCGCATACTATGTAGTCTACCAGAAGAACTTGAGAAAATTACTAATTGTCCCTCTGGGTCCATAGCAGCTTCAAAATACAAGCTATAGCCAATTACAGAGCATATTATTAGTGTTTTGAGGTCCGGTTGCAGCGACTGGAAAAGACCGCAACCCGACCGCAACTGCAACTGCAAGAGACCAGACTTCAGGTTGCAGTTGCTGGTGAGTACCAGCGGTTGCAGTTGCAGTTGCTAGGATTTCAATGGATTTCGCAACCGCCCCCCGACCGGTTGCGACCGATCGCAACCGCTGTGCACATAGATGTACTCTATCCCCTTCAAATCGGTCCCTGGAGCGTCCAGATCGGACAAGAACTGAGGGAGTTGTGACCAAAACAATCCTGGATGCGGTCAATTTGTGTACTCCCCACCGCTTTGAGCATATCTCTGTCAGTTCTTGCCCAATTTAAGACGTACCAGGCTGCAAACGTAGGGAAGAAGTATATCTACACGCTACGATGTTGCGCGATATGTATATTACGCTGGTTGTGACCGATTGCAACCGTAAAAAGACCGGTTACAACGCGGTCATGTTGCAACCGGTTGCAACTGGTCTTTTTTATTCTGCAACTGCTAGAGACCGGTCCCTACCAGTTGCGGTTGCAGTCGGTACATTTGGGGCATTTGTAGCGACCGGTTGCGGTTGCGGTTGCTGCAAAACAGGGTGAAAGACCGGACCCGACACGACCTCAAAACACTACATATTATATCATGGGATGGGTTCTGAAAGCCTTTCTTGATGCCTCACTGTCTTGACCAGGTGAATTCCAGCAAGCTTTGCCCAATATGACTTTATTTGCCACATATTCTGGATTGGTAGCGAGGAAGTGCTTAGTATAACACATAATGAGTGTGATGCGACAGCACTAAATGGACATGTTTGATATATTACATATTTTTATTATTTACCTAAATTGCCTATTCGGATGAGGGATCACTTGAAACTCAGACCTCAACCTCAAAACTGGAAATGGGTATCTGCAACCAGGAACTCAAAATAAATTTTGATAATTAAGTATGACCTTAGTTATCGAAATTTATTTCAAGTTCCTGGTCACAGATACCAATTTTGGGTTTCGAGTTCAAGGTCTGAGTTTCAAGTGATCCCTCATCTGAAATAGGCAGTTTATGTAAATAATTAAATACATCAAACATGCCCATTTGGCACCATTGGCATTGTGTTGTGCTCATTATGCGCTATACTCTGCACTTCCTTGCTACCAATCCAGACTCTGGAAAATAAAATTAGGAAAAGCTTGTTGAGATTCTCTTGATCAAGGGAGTGAGGCATTGAAAAAGGCTTTCAGAACCCATTCCACAATATAATATGTTCTGTAATTGGCTGAATTTTGAAGCTGCCATGGGCCCAGGGGGCCGATTAGTAATTTTCTCAAGCTCTTCTGGTAGACTATATATATACAGAGTTGATAATGGTTTGCACACTAATACAATATACTGTACTATTTCAACTAAGTGTTTAAATCACACATCACACAGGGGTGTGAACTGAACACTTTTGACCTCCATTGTGCATCACAGTGCTGAAACCCCTCAAGAATGAACACTTTGATGCAAAAATCAGCCGGTGCGGGCGCTCTGTGCCAGCAAATTACTATATATAGTAGGAGTGAACACTTTGTAAAGCGAACACTAGGTCAAAATAGTACAGTATCATGTATCTTCTCAGATGCCCATGGAATGGACTGTATGGCATATAGAAATGAATTGTTACAAGCCTCAGTGGAGGAGTTGGTAAAGTATCACATTTTTCCAGACCCCTTTGTAATTAAAGTGTCAGAGCAAGGTCTGGCACATTCCCTACCTTTGCAGTAACTGACAAATTTGGACATAGCTAATGATTACATAATATATAACCTTGAACCGGGGAACAGGAACTCATTACAAAAACTCAGAATGAGGTCAAAACTCAAACCTGAATTCATAACCCACCCAGAAACGAGGATCATTGACCACAACCTGCAGAAAACCCTTGAATCAGGCATTTTTTTGCAAAAATTACACTCATAATTAAGGTCATACCAAACTTCATGCATCATGGTGCACAACCTGAGACCTAAGGACAAGCTATGGGGAATCAAGTGAAATCTAGATAAATCTATGACATTATTCTTCACCAAAAATTAATACACTGTGGTTGATGGTACGAGGTCTGGGATCATGAGCTGATTTGATGGATTTTTGCCATGGATGCATACAATTGTCTGTAGTTTCCTTCAGATTGGCCCCCATGAGGTATTCTTCATACTGTTGTGAGGTACTGCCCTGGAATTCAATAGGCTTTCTTGCGATAAGGGTAGAGATCGAATTCTCGTAAGGTTTGTGGTATATGATTGAAGTTTACCTGATTAAGCTCTGAGGTTTACCTGGTCAAGGTTCATAATTCTACCCAAAGGTTGAAGATCTACCTCATGAGGTTCTAGGTTTATCTTACAAAGGTCTAAGGTTTACCTGACCAAGGTTTGTGGTTTACTTTATCACTCAGATGTTATTAAGTATGAGGTTTATCTTACTACCCAGAGGGTGCAAGTTTGAGGATCATCCTAGGTTCCAGGTTTACCTGGCCAAGGTTTGTGGTTTACTTTATCACTTGGATGTCATGAGGTGTGAGGTTTACCTTACTACCCAGAGGATGCAAGTTCAAGGATTGTCCTATGATCATCATAAAGTATTCCTCACACCCATGGAAATCTTGTTGGTTAACTAGCATTGTATAAATACATTGCTGCCTTTTCTTTTTCATTGTTCCATTCTCCCCCAATTTGACTACCATTTACATAACCCACACTCACTTTACTCTCTCCAAGACCACACTAAGGTGAGTTGTCATCCATAGAAGAAGCACCCAAATATACCTAATCTATGCAATAGATCATATTCCCCCTTGTTTGGTTCTATATTTGCCTTCTACTTGACCATATCTTTCTTTCCTTGCACTTGTGTTTTCAATGCCTCCTATTCCACCAATTGTTCTGCAGCAGCTCCAGGCCCTGCTGGGTACCCTTGCTGCAGATGATTCTACTAGAACTTCAGTCGATCCTGGCCAATCTAGCCAGGCTCCTTCCACCCAGGCTGCAGCACCTGTACTAGCACCATTGCAGCCAGCACCGACCCTAGCACCTCCAGTTCTTCAGCCTTATCAACCTACACAGGTCCTTCTGCAACCTTCTCAGTTACCACCACCTGGATTGCTTCCTCTTTCACAGCAGCCATTTCTACCCATGTCTATGGCTCATCTTGGAGGGCACTTGAATACAACACAGGTCAACCAGGCCCGGCTAGCCTCCTCTGCTTCATCCAATAATTGCCGACAAGTCCAGCTCCCTCCAAGGACATCTCACAATCCTTCACAATCGATTCAGGGGGCTTCCTCACAGACTCCCTCTCTGGTTTCTCGCCCTGATGCCAAAAAGCACTGCTTTGTTGAAGGAGCCGCTCAGCCTACATTGCGAGTTCTATTCAATATATACCCCCCTCTCATATGTTCATTTTTGTCTTTCAATTCAATTCAAAGATACTCATGTAGATCACAGGCAACTCCTCACGACGAATGATTTGTATTCCGATTTATCAAAGACTCACATGTTGCAGCCTTGGAGCAGTTTGGTCTCATCAAATACTCAGAAATTCTTGCCTCCACACCTCTCAACACAGTCATCCATCGCTTATCTGAAGAGTTAGAGCAGTCTCAGCATCAGTATCGCTTCCAGCCAAGCCAATTGTCACTTCTTGTACATGAAGGACCTGCCCTCCAGCTTCTGGCTCCTGCAAACAAAGGGACCTGCTCCAGAAGGGATGGTCAAATCCCTTTGCAACCAGTACCTACCACCTCTGGCCTGACCTTGGATCACCTGGCTAATGACCGAAGCAAATTTAATCTCCCACTCTGTATTGAGGGTGGAAATCACTTCATTATTCATTTTGGTATGTTGATTCCAATACTGCTGGTGTGCATATCTGACATTTATAATGACTAGGAATCACCTCTCATCCTGTTTCTCTTCTTATCAGCAACACATGACATGACTGTCTTGATGAACTACTCAGCAAACGGTTTCCTTACAATTCTGCAAATCTTCCAGCCACATCTGCAGAAGATCTTGACTGCAGCTGCAGAGATGAAAGTGTGGTGACTACTGAGGATGACATGTCAGATGATGAGCTTCTTCCCTGGCCCCCTGCCCAAAGTGTTCCAGCCCCACAACCAGCTTGCAGATCATCATGACTCAGACCAGGCCAGGTATTGTGCCCATCCTTTTTATTTTACAACCTCTAATGCTAGTGTTATAGCTGGTGCTTCCTGGCCCTCCTTTGTCAATCAACATAACATCCTCTACTCAGGCTAGTCCCAATGCACCAGCTCGTCAAACTTCCTTTCTGTCAGCCCATACCAGTCTTCCTCAAATGTTGTGGGATCCATCAGAGGCCTGGATATCTCCTATGGCTGATCAGGAGGGCCTCTATACTGTTGACTCTCTTGCCTCAAATGTCTATGAAAATGCAACATCTGGAACTGCCTTGCAAAGGCTTGCGATCAGAGGCCATGATATTCATTCACTTGCAATCTCCTATTTAAACATGCTTGAGAAATGTGGACAAAGTGACGACTACTCCCTGGCCCTCTCACCCAATCAGCACTTTACTATGTGAGTACTTACATTATCATTTTACATTGCAGCTCTTCTAATCATATTCTCAGTCTTGATGATGATGGTAGAGTCCAATCCTTTGGACAGGGGATTGAGCAAGAAGCCATATACACAGCATTCTGAACTTTTCGATCCACTAGGTCACAGTGGTTCTTGCCTCAGGCTGAAAATATGTGCTTGCTTCACACAACCCATTCAGGAATGACAGCTCACCATATTTCTCCTTTTTGAATTATGAGGCTCAAGCAGTTAAGAGCTCTATGTGCTCTCATGCTTATTATGGGTATTGCTCCAGCTCCTTTCGATCCCTGCCTTTTCCAGTATTTTGTCCACAAAGGCAGCCTGCATTCTCTGCATCCTTCTTTTGTTGGCGAATGGCACCCTGAACTTCACACTCTGTTAATGGCTTGGAACAAAGCTGGCCCCACCCAATCAGTCTACTGTAACCTTCAATTGACTTGCCTGCATGTCTAGCAGTGCCCCATGTCATCGCTTCCTTTACCTGTGGCCCAGTTCATCAGCACTTGCCCTCAAATTTTGCCTTTTGGCCCAATTTCAAAGATTTGATCATCTTGAGGTGAGTTCTGCTTCAATAAGTCTAATGTAACTTTCAATTGACTTGCCTCCATATCTAGTAAAGCCCCATGTTATCGCTTCCTTTACCTGTGTCCCAGTTCATCAGCACTTGCCCTTGGATTTCGCATTTTGGCCCAATTTCAAAGATTTAGTCATCTGAAGGTGAGTTCTGCTTCAATAAGTCTAATGTAACCTTCAATTGCTTTGCCTACATGCCTAATAGCACCCCATGTCATCATTTCCTTTACCTGTGCTCCTGTTTATCACTCACCTGGCCTCAAAGTTTGCATTTTGACATGTTTTCATTCCTAGCAATATGTTTCTCATTCACTTGCTGCCCATTGTTGTACATACACAGTGAGGCCGGTGAGAAGGCGGTGAGGGGGTGTCCCAAAAACGTCGGCGCCATTTACAATGAATAGCTTGAAATGCGGCTGGTGACAGTGAGCTTGAGATGTGAAAGCATGCAGCAAAAGCATACATACAAGGTAGGGGTGCTGGTCCAGCATGATGTACCAAACAGGTGCTGGCAGCAGGGACTGGGCGAAGTCACACACTTCCGAGAGATATTCGGCAATTGCACGCAGGGCGTGCCAGGCGAAGGGTACAACGGGGTTGGCAATTACTTGAGGAGGGAATTTAGGCTGGGGAAAGTCAACGGCTGCGAAGCAAGGCAAAATTCGAAGAGGTGTGGAAAGGACTCACCAAGAGGCTCTCCCAGCGAGGCATGGCATTGCACAGCCCATCCTTTGACCATGATCCTGTTGGAGAAAGCTGGAGTTCACGAATGTAACGCCAAATCAGGGCAACGCTTGGGTGCTGGAATTCTTCGTTGGTGAAGGCAGATGTAGTCATTGGTAAAGGTACCGTGGTATGGGGCTGTGCTGCTTATGGAGGCAGTTGAAGGGGCCGAGACATGTGTGGTGGTGGCTGGGGGGTGGCGATGCCTGTAAGTGGTAGCTGGGAAGGTTGTAACATGAGGTGGAGGGTGAGTGCTGGCAGAGAATGGCGAAGTTGACACCTGTTGTGCTGAGGCAAAAGCCTTGTTTTGTTGCAAGCACTGAGTTCGAATATCGCCTGAGGTGTAGAGCTGGTGCATACCGCCAGGAAGCCCTTGTCAAGTACATAGAAAAGATGCACGAATTGAGTCGATCGGCTGCTATATGTAAGAGATATGAATAGATGTTAATAAATATTGCTAATTCAAAAATCAAAAAAAACTTGCCTGAAGAAAATTGAGATGGGCAGTGATGCTGGGTACTCTCAGGAAGCCCTCAATGAGGGCTTCCCAACGAATCCGAGATCGTGAAAATCAGGCGATATCTGAATGAGATATCAATAAAACATTGTTAAATCAAAAATAAAATAAAACTTATGTGAAAAGTTAAACCGGGTGTTGATGCTGGGTACCCTTGGGAAGCCCTTGATGAGGGCTTCCCAGCTAATCCAAGATTGTGAAAATCAGGTGATATCTGAATGAGATATCCATAAAACAGTGTTAAATCAAAAATAAAATAAAACTTGCATGAAAAATCAAATCGGGCAGCGATGCTGGGTACCCTCGGGAAGCCCTCAATGAGGGCTTCCCAATGAATCTGGGATCATGAAAATCAGGCGAGATCTGAATGGGATATTGATAAAACATTGTTAAATCAAAAATAAAATAAAACTTATGTGAAAAAGTTGAACTGGGCGGTGATGTTGGGCACCCTCGGGAAGCCCTCGTCGAGGGCTTCCCAATGAATCCAGGGTCGTGAAAATGGGGTGAAATCTATGTGAGATATCAATAAAACATTCTTAAATCAACAATAAAATAAAATTCACACGAAAGAACTCGAACCGGGTGGTGACATTGGGTACCTGCAGGAAGCCCTCGTCGAGGGCTTCCCAATGGATGTGAGGTCGTGAAAATCAGGCGAGATCTGAATGTCATATCAATAAAACATTGTTAAATCAAAAATAAAATAAAACTCA
>JABCKT010000378.1:0-17107 GCA_018858115.1 Tephrocybe rancida | reverse complement strand
GATACTCATGAGTATAATACCCACAGATCCAAGTATGACTTTTGGTTTTGCAATACTCATGAGTAAGGATCTGAGTTGACTTGTGAGTAGACTCATGCTATGCCTTAACCTGCACTGACCGTTATGGATCCTGCTGGAACTGAGACTGAGTTAGTGAGTACAACACATGTTGTCAGAACACTTACAGCAGATGAGCTTGTGCTTGACACTGAATGGAAGAAGGAATTGAAGCTGTGGAAGCAGGGGGAAGCTGTTGTGAAGCAGCAAATTGCAGGATCTATCCCCAATTTGCTGTTCATGAAGATTTGAGACTCTGGCAGCACTCAAAACATATGGGCAGCCCTAGCAGGGGACTTCCAGAAGTGTTCCTGCATGGTTTCTGTTGATTTTAGGTGTTGTCTTCAGGACGAGAAATGTGCTGAGAGGTCCAATGTTTGTGTACACTTTGTGAAGTTGTGCACCATGTGTGAGGATCTTGTGTTGATGGGGTTTCCACCTCTTGATGAAGACTTCTACACAATCATACTTGGGTCCTTACCCCCTACCTATGATGCCTACATCTCTGCTGTGAACATGACATCCAGCATACTTGGTAGTTCCCTGTCATCTGACAATCTGATGCAGACTGTCACTGAGGATTATGAACATTGACTCCTGAGGTCCAAGGGCGCATGGAAGGAGGAGAATACAGCCTATGCATTGAGTGGAAATGAAGGGAAAGGCTGTGGAAGTGGAAGCATGAAGAAAGATGACAAGTGCTTCAATTGCCATAAAAAGGGCCATTATAAGGTGGACTGCTGGGCACCAGGAGGCAGGAAGGCAGGCCAAGGTCCTAAGGGCAAGGGGAAGGGGAAAGTGAACAAAAAGGATGATAAGGACAAGAAGGATGCTGCAGCATCAAGCACACAGTTGGCAAAGCAAGTAGATGATGAAGCTTGGATGGCGATGGCAGACAGGAATGTGCTAGACTCCTTGGAAGAAGGTCTGAACATCATAGGTCTTGCCAACAAGGGATCAAGCACTAGTGCGTTGAGCTCCCTCATTGTGGATGATGTCCACAGCCTTCTGGCACCCTCTGCTCCATCCCTTGGCATCCCGCCCATCACTACCTTCCAATTTGATGATATTTTCAAGATTTACTTGTCAGATGATAACTGGATGCTTGATGATGAATTTTGTGACTTACCTAGCCTCCAAACAGTGTCAGACTCATCAGTTGATGAGGACTTGCACTCCACCAGTGGCACAAATGATTATGACCCAGACTCCTCTGATGGAAGCATGCCATCCCTCCAGCCCATCACAGATGACAGTGAGGCTGGGAATGAGTCTGAGGATGTGGGGAGTATTGAGGAGAGCAAGGAGAGTGAAAGCAAGATCTTGAGTGATACTGAGAGTGCTGTGGAGGATGACACAGAGTCAACATTCCCATTTGAGGTCATTGAGTCTGAGGATGCAGCACATACATGCGCCTTTGCAGCAGCTGCACTTACAAAGGACTCTCCCGATGGGCTGGGCAGCAGTCTCAATATTGACCTCTATGACTCTGGTGCATTGCACCACATGTCTGGCCTACGCCATCACCTCACTAACTTCCACACTACCCCTCCAAAATCCATCACTGCATGGGTGATATGTACATCACCATACCCAATGGAAAGGGCGACACAACTCGAGTGCTGCTCAATGATGTCCTGTACACTCTGTTGATGGGTATCACATTGGTGCCCATCAGCCAAATTGTGGCTTCAGGCTTGTGAGTGGTGTTCAAAGGAACTGGGTGTCAGATCTATAATAAAGACCATGAGCGGTTAGGAAGCCTTACAGCACATCAGGGGCTGTATCACACCTTTACACAGCAGTCTAAAGAGACTGCAGCTTCCACCACAGACACCACTCATCTCATAATTGAGACCCTTGATATCAACAAACTCCATCACCATCTTGGTCATGTCACACACAAGGCTGTGCACAGGCTTGTGAAGAAAGGGCTTGTTGAAAGTGTTTGAAAGTACGGTTCAGTCTGGTTTTTGACCTCAAAATTCATTAACCACAACTGGTAGCAGTCTTGGTAAATCGTGAATTCCATAAAGACTGAACTGGGACTGGTAGTAACTGTCAATGGCAGTTTTCTACCAGTTGAGGGGCTGGTTGAGACCAGTTAATATGAGGACCAGTTCACCCAGTTAAGACCAGCCTTTTGAATGGTTAGGACCAGTCTATTAGCATGAAAATGTATATAATAGTATGTAATTAGTAGTAAGGTCAAACACTGAAATCTTCATCAACCAAGATTACATCCTTGTCCTAGTTAGTGAAGCCCTTATCCCCTCCCAGACTCCCAAAGCCCTTCAAATTCTTCAATATGAATCTCCCCAACAACCCCTGAATTATCCATGGCATGATCCTTGATATTCTTGCCCAAGCAAACTAATATGTATTCAGCACTCTCCTCCTATGCCACCCTCATTGTATGTTACTTAAGAAGCTTTACATTATATTGGTCACAGTAAGACATATACAAAATTTATATTTGGTTTCTTGCCTCCATGAATGTCATTGAACCTTGTCTGTATATCATGGCAACTAGAGTATGAAAAGACTGGTCAAAGACTGGTTATATTATGGCAACTGGTTCACCTGTCAACCAGTCCTAACTGGTCTTTCTTTGGTTGATCAGGAGCTGTCATTGGGTGTAACTGTGAACCAGGACTGATTGAAAGGTGCTGAGACTGTAACCAATAGTCTGGTTAACATCAGTTTGATCCGGTTCAGTTTCAATTAAAAAAGCGGTCTTATGGACCGGACTTGCAAACACTACTTGTTGAGGGAGTCCAGCTGGATGAGTCTGTGAAGGCCACATCATGTCAAGCATGTGAGTGGGTCAAGGGACATTGAAAACCAATCCAGACTGGATGTGTCTGAGACCAAACATCCAAGATAGGCAGCAAGATTCACTCTGACTTATGGGGGCCTGCACTAGTCCAGACTATAAATGGGCGATCATACTATGTCAGCTTCACACTGATGATCATAGTCAATATAGAAAAATCCACTTATTACAGTTGAAGAGTGACAGTATTGATGCCTATAAGGACCACAAAGCATGGCTCTTGACACAGAAGAATGCTCAAATCAAAGTGCTATGCTCAGATCAAGGGGGAGAGCTCCTGAGTGATGAGTGCAATATGTATCTTGCTGGGAAGGGCACCAAACACCACCTGACTGTCCACAACACCCCCAAGTATAATGGTGTATCCAAATGTCTCACTTGCATTGTCCTTGAGAAGGTACATGCTGTGTGCAAAGATAGCAGGATGCCAAAAAACCTATGGGGAGAGTCAACATTCCATGCCATATACCTGAAGAATCGAATGTGGACACGTACCCTGGGTGATACCACTCCTTATGAGCTCATGTTTGGCACCAAACCAGTCATCTCAGACCTTCCTCCATTTGTGTGCAAAGCTCAAGTCCATAATACATCCAGATCAAAGCTTGAGGGGTGCTCAAAGATTGGCAGATGGGTGGGTTTTGATGAGCTGGCCAATGCACACAGAATCTATTGGCCCAAAAAGTGATCAGTATCAGTTGAGCGAAGCATGAACTTCAAGTTCATGGATGAAGAACTCACCACACTGCTTGAGGGGGAGTTAGACTCATTTTTGGACACTGAGCTTGTCTATGAGCAGCCTGCTTTGCCTACACCCAGCCACAAAGCCACTGTTGAGGATGTTCCTGATGAGGCTCCTGAGAATGAACTTCTGGCCAATCCCCCACCACCACCTGCACCTCTAGCCCCACCACCACCTGATAATGTCAAACCTATTGCTCCTGCTGCACCTGAAGGTCGTGGCTGTCAAGTTTGAAAAGAGTCCAATTATTTGAGGAGGCTGAGAGAGGGAGAGGGTGTAGTGACAGGAATACCTACCACTCCTTTATTCCTGAAAGGAATCCAGGAGGGGTCTGACATGGGAGAGGCTGAGGGAGACATGGGGGAGCTTGGCAGTTCTGTGGAGGAATGGGAGATGGTCAGCGTTGAGGACTTCGTGATGACAACAGTCACTGGAGAATCAGAAGGGCTGATGCCCACTTATGCAGAGGCCTGAAAACATCCTGACTGGCCCAAATGGCAGGCTGTGATCAATGAGGAGTAAGGCATAGCACAAGTCTACTCACAAGTCAACTCAGATCCTTACTCATGAGTATTGCAAAACCAAAAGTCATACTCAGATCTGTGGGTATTATACTCATGAGTATCACAAGTACTCACGAGTACTTGTTTCCCACATGTCATGCAAGTACTTACAAGTATATTCATGAGTACTCATGAGTATTCAATAAAATACATACAAGTACATTGGCATATGAACACATTTTCATCAAATTTAAACATACTGGATTACTGGTACATACACATGCAAGAATACTCCTGAGTACTTGTCATGAGTACTCACCATCTCAACCAAAATCAATACTCAGATCCTCATGAGTCTTTTCCCATGGATCAAGTTGGATCTGCAAGTTACAATACTCACAAGGTATTCCCACAGATCAACTCATGAGTACTCATGAGTATTAGGGACTCATGCTATGCCTTAATGAGGAGATGCATAGTCTCAAGGTGAACAAGATGTGGGAGCTCATGAAGCGTCCTTCCCTGGGTACCAGTACCATCAACATGAAGTGGGTGTTGCATATCAAGAAGAAGGCTGCTGGTGAAGTTGAGAAATACAAAGCATGCCTAGTTGTACATGGGTTTACTCAGATTTATGGCATGAACTTCTATGAGACTTACACATCTTTTTGGCTCCTTCTTTCAATGGCTGCATGTAACGGATGGCTTGTCCATGTGTTTGACTTCAACAGTGCATTCCTTAATGGAACTCTGGGCAACAATGAGGGAGTACTTTACACTCCCCCCCTTTTCTGGGTGGAGTCCAGGTGGAGTCTGGGTGGACTGACTGGAATCCAGTGGACTCCAGGTGGACTCCACCTGGACAATGACCCCAGCCAAATTCTCAAAATTTGGCTGTTCCAGTCCAGTCCAAGTCCGGTCCAAGTCCGGTCCAAGTCCGGGTGGAGTCCACTGGACTCTGGGTGGACTGAACAGACTCCGTGGACTCCACCTGGAATGCAGTCTGAGCAGATTCCAGGTGGACAAGGGTGGACAAGGGTGTCCCAGTGCTCAATGACGCCAAATGCCCTTATTATAATAAATAAAAGGATGTTGCACCATCAAGAATTGAACTGAGGACTTTGTGAAGCTTAGTAATCACTCAGGGCAGGCAATATTACCACTGCACCAGCAGGGTGTTATGGGTGCACTAACCATACTCGAACTCATCACCTCGCTGGCAGACCACAGCCACCAGCAACAAACAGATTTGGTTGCTGACAAATATATTTCATCAGCAACCAAATCTGTTTGTTGCTCTCTTTACCTCCCACCACCACCATCACTTGCTCCTGCCCACCGCTCCACCCTCCTCACTGCTGCCCCAACACATTGCAGCATGCCAGGACAATGGAGGAGAACCAGGGCAGACCCCAAGTGGGGGGAGAGCCTCAATGTGTGTCGTCAGCACCCACCCCACTGACCACCCACAGAAAGCCACACCAGAACAATGCGGAGGAATGCGGACGGCCCCGAAACCGCCTGAATGACGACCCCATGCCCCCTGGAACAATGATGTCAGTGCGCCTGACACAACAATGACTGCTGCCACATCAGTGCGACCACACCCCAAGCATGGACCCCCGGAACGACGACCGCCGCCACATCAGCATACCCACACGATGACCCAAATGACGGCCTCACGCCCCTGATGGCCACTGCCACGTCAGCGTGCCCACATGACAACCCAAATGACAGCCCCACACCCCCCCGGAATGATGACTGCCCCCACGTCAGTGTGTCCCACACCCCAATGATGGGTCAGCGCAGCCCACGCCCCAACCTGGTGCGCACACCCACCCACCGCCCACCTGCAGCAATGTGGTGGGCAGCAGGCTTTTTTTTATTTTATACTTTATATAACTTATTTTTATTTATCAGTGTGAAACAATGATGGCACGCACACGCACAACCACCACTGCATCACCGCACCCTCACTGCCTGCCCACTGCCTGCCGCCTGCAGCAATGTGGTGGGTGGCAGGACATTTTTTTTTCTTTTTTCTTTAAATTATATACTTATTTTTATTTCAGTGCGACACGATGACAGCGCACACTGCTGACCACTGCACCTCCAGAGCCTGACCCTGCTCACTCGCCCTTAGGCGGTGAGGGGCAGGTTTTTTTAATTTTACTTTTAATTATATAATCAATATAATACATGATGAACAAGTCACCCGCACCACTGAAATATCACCCACCCACACCTACATGGTGGGGCCCAAATTTATTTAAGTTTAAATTATATAACATTGTAAAATGGCTTGTGTAACTTTTTAAAATTTGTGGCTGGTTGAAGTCCGGGTGGACTCCACTGGACTCATTTCTGTCCACTGGAGTCCAGGTGGAGTTCACCTGGACAAGGGGGGGGGACTGTAAAGTACAGCAATGAGGTGGTATACCTTGAGCAGCCAAAGGAGAGACCAATGGCAGACCAAAAGGAGTTTGTGCTGAGGTTGAGGAAAGTGCTATACAGGTTGAAGCAAGGTGCGAAAAACTGGTATGAGGCACTGAAGAAAGTGCTCAAGGACCTGGGGTTACACACTACAAAGCTGACCATGGGGTGTTGTTAGGGCAACGCTAAGCGCAGGCTCCCACAAGAAGGCGTTGCGAGAAGAAAGTGTTATTTGTATAGTCTTAGGCGATCACAGCGTTAGCGGCAAATCCCAAGAGAACTCGAATGAGGACTCTGGGAGATATATTACTAGTATATATACGAGCGTACAGGTGGCTACCTACAGGCACCTGCCATGTGTACTGGGCAAGGCGCTGACTGATGATCATGTGGCTACAGTGAGGCGCTTACTGATAACAATGTGGCGCGGGTGAGGCGCTGACTGATAGTGGTGGCGCACATGCGGTATATGCATGGCTATCAGTCAGCTACCCTCGCCTGCCGTATTCAATGTGTTTAGTATGTAATAGTAATTACTATGTTACTGGGTAAGATGATGACCGTCTGATAAGATGAGATAGTGATTAGATGAGGATGAAAAAGGTGAACTGTGACATTACTCCCTCTTTAGATCTCAGATCCAGATGAGACCGTCTAAGGAAGATAGGCAGGTGCTGGTTTGGCAGGGATTGTGAACAGTCTGACGAGGGTTTCGTTGGAAGGGAAGCGTGTGACCAGGTCAGGGCGTCGTCGCCATTGTCGGCAGTTCAGAGGAGGGCAAGTGTAGAGCACAAAACCCGCAAAGATAAGAGAGGTGATAATGAAAAGAATGGTGGGGTCAAAAGACATGTTGGTGAGGAGTTTCTAAATTTCCTCCTCTGTTATATAGGCAAATAGCATGTCCGGTGGTGTCGGGTTGATGCGCCTGATCGCCGCCGGGTTCCTGTTATGGAAATCGTTGACATACCATTGAGCATGCTCAAGGTTTTTGATGGGCTCCCACGTGTCATGTTCTTGGGTGTACCCCTTCCATTTTACTAAATACTCCAGCTTGCTGCGCCTCCTGCGTGGGTCAAGCACCCCTTCTACTTCGTACTCCAACACTCCTTCAACTTCAACAGGGGGGGCAGGGTCGGCTGATTGACCTGTGATCCACATGGGTTTGTACTCGGTTACGTTTGAGATGTTAATCACCAGGTGAATAGGAATAGATTTTGGTAGTTTTAGTTTAATGGTGTTTGCGGAAATGATTTTGGTAATAGGATAGGGTCCGATCCGCTTCTCCACTAGCTTCTTGGATGGGCGCTTGATGTTAAGGTTCTTGGTTGAGAGCCAGACCTTTTGGCCAACCTTGTAATTGGGTGCCTCTCCTCGGTTCTGATCTGCATAGCATTTCATTTCGTCTCGAGCTTTAATTAGTGCTGCCTGGGCCTCCTCCTGAATATGTCGCATTCGGCTCATGAATTCATTAGTGGTCTCGTTATTACTCTCCCATCATGGCTCCATGCCCATTCGGGGATGTCTGCTAGTATCGTAATAGAACAGCATGACTTGTGTTGCCAAGTGAGTGGTATTGTTGTGAGCGAACTCAGCCAATGGAATCCATTCTGGCCAGTCATGTTGCCGATGGTTTATAAATATGCGTAAGTACTGTTCTATCTCCTGATTGACTCGCTCAGTTTGACCGTCGGTCTGTGGGTGATAGGCCGTGGATAGTTAGTGGTGCTTCCTAATAGCTTATTAAGTTCCTTCATGAGTGCGGAAGCGAATTGAGGTCCTTGATCCGATAAAATAGAATCCAGCAAGCCATGTAGCTTCCAGATATTGCCGTGATATAGTTTAGCGAGTCCCAGTGTGTTGGTTTCTTGTGTCGTAGGGATGACATGAATTCCTTTCCTGGCCTGCTCAACAATGACTAGGAGCACGTCCATGCCTTGTGCTACTGGTAGTCCCACGATGAAGTCTACAGAGATGGCTTTCCAGGGTTCGCGTGGGGTTTTGCTTGGCATTAATTTACCAGCCGGTGGCTTTGGGAAATTCTTATAGCGCTGGCATTTGTTGCAGCCCTCGACGTATGCTGCTACAAGTTTCGTCATTCCTGGCCACCAATAGTTGCGTGAGATTAACTCAAGCATCTTGAAGCATCCTGGATGTCCGGCGACAGGGGAGTCATGATGTAATTTAATAATGTCCGATCGTAGCTTCTCGTCTTTGGGTACATAGACTTTCCCTCTAAATAGAACAAGTCCTTGTTCTTCAGACCACTCCTCCGATCTCAAGCGTCGGGTTGACGAGTTCCTCAACTCCTCCACTGCTTTGACTACGTTTTCGTCAATGTTCTTGTTCTTCCAGATTCTCGTAAGCAGCTCCTCTTCTGCTCCTTCAATAAGGGTATGTCCTTGTTGGAGCGCTTTGATTGAGAAAAACTCTGGCTTTAGTAACATGACTTCTTCATTGTCGTTCTCCACTCCCTCTTTATGGTCTGGCCTCCTGGACAGAGCATCCGCCTTTCCCATTGAGGTCCCCAGCTTGTGCAATAATTCAAAGTCAAATCTCGATAAATAGAGCGCCCACTGCGCTTGGCGCCAGTTGAGCTTCTTTGAGGTCATAAAGTATTGTAAGTTATGGTGGTCGGACCAGATTTCGACTTTATTAGTTGCCCCTTCAAGATAATGCTGCCAAGCTTCCAATGATCGGATGATGCTAAGCATTTCTTTATCATGGACATCATAATTATGTTCTACGTCACTCAGCAATTTTGAATAAAAGGCACAGGGTCTCCACTTCTCATTGTCACACTTTATAGATAGAATAGCTCCGGTAGCAAAGTCTGAAGCATCAGATTCCACCCTAAGGGGTTTAGTCAGGTCCGCTGTTACTAGGATTGGTTCCGAGACGAACCATGCTTTAAGTGTTTCAAACGCCTTCTGCTGTGTATCCGTCCATTCCCATTTCTGGTCTTTGCATAATAGCTTATTAAGCGGAGTGGCTATTTTCATTCAAGAAACCCTCAATAAAGTGGCAATAGAAGTTGGCGAAGCCGGTGAATTTGCATACATCCCTGACAGTTTTGGGCACGGGCCAAGCGGTGATGGTGTCTGTCTTGGTTGTGTCCATTTTCATGCTTCCGTTTCCTAGGATCAACCCCAGGAATTCCACTGAGGTTTTTCCAAAGAAGCACTTTTCCGGTTTTAAATAGAGGTCATTGTTCATAAGTATTTCCAAAACACGTTTGGTGATACGTTCATTCTCTTCTAGGGTATCAGTGAAGATGAGGATGTCGTCAATATATACAACCACATGTCCTTCATCGATGAGGTCTTTGAGAAGACCATTCATCATTGTTTGGAAAGTGGCAGGAGAGTTACATAATCCAAAAAACATTACTAAAGGTTCAAAGGCTCCACGATGAGTGGCGAATGCAGCTTTCCATTCATTGCCTTCCTTGATCTGTACATTATTATAGCCCCAACGAAGGTCCATCTTCGTGAAATACTTAGATCGCCTGGCCTTATCAATAAGTTCCAAGATCATTGGCAGTGGATAATTATTTTTGACCATTCCAGTGTTCAGATATCGGTAGTCCTGTACCATCCGCTTCTTCCCATCCTTCTTTGGTACAAAGAACATGGCGCTAGTCTGTGGAGACTTGCTCTCATGGATGTAGCCCTTAGATAGCTGATCGGTTAAGAAATTGTCGACCTCCTTCTGCTCTGCCGGTGAAAGAGGAATGTTGCGGGCCTTCTTTGGTTTGAAGTCGGCCTTTAACTCTATTCCATGATCCCATTTCTTTCGTAGCGGCATGCGTTTGGAAGCCTTCTTTTCAAAGACCTTAAGCCAGCATCGGTACCGTCTCGGTATCATTGTGTCTAAATTATCTGCGCTTAATGGCTGCAGGTCGTACCCTTCTTTTCTTTCTGCTTGGTGAATAAATACCTCCTCTGCTATGTCTGCAAAGAATTCAAGATTTTCCCAGTCTGGAATGATCTCTTCGAGAATGTGTTCCGAGTCACTTCGCAGCGTATTGACCGGCTTAGCAAACTCTTCATCCTCTACTTCTTCTACCGAGGGCTGATAACGCCATTTAGCTGCTAGGCTTTTGCGCTTTCGTTCCTTCTTTGTGGTTCGAATATATACATTACATTTGTGGGGGCATCTCGTGAGCTGAACCTCCCCAGTGATCCAGTCAATCTCGGGGTTGTGCTTCTTGAGCCATGTGTGTCCGATAATAATGTTAGACTTTCCTAGCTCTGCGACTTCAAACACTGCGCGCTCCTTGTGGCCTTTGTGATTGACCATCAGGGTGATCTCTTCTGTGATGGACCTGTTCTGGTTCAGGGTTCCATCCACATTGTAGACTTTGATCGGTTCTTGTAGCATGTGTGTCTTCCATCCAAGCTGTCGTACATATCCAGGGCTGATGAACATTCCAGTGGCACCTGAGTCTAGTAGCGCCTGCGTCTGTGCAGACGTGTGGCTGTCTACTGTCGTAAGTGTGACTAAGAGCTTGAGTTTGTCTTTTAAGTTAAGGGTGCGGATAAAGAATCTTTCTCCTGTTTTCGGACCGATGGTATCATAAATAGGTTCTGGTATTTCAGGAATTAAGCACAGCTCCTGGCCACCAGGCCAACAAGTGTCGGACCCCCTTTCAGTAGTTGCTACAGGTATAGAGACTCGTGATATACTGGTTTCCTGTGCTACTGTGTCCGTATCTGATATATAGTCCATCAACAATCCTTCAAAGCGATTCTTGGAGGCAAGTGAGGGAGATTTCACTGTCCTCTGGTGGGAAAATCCTCTCGGTTCTTTTGCTCATTCATCTTTTCCTGGCAGTATGTGAATATGTCATCATATGTCATGTTGTGGACATCCATGCAGGACTTGCAGTCTCTCGCCATGTGTCCGGGCTGCTTGCATTTGTAACAAATCAAGGGTCCCCTCTGGTTTTGGTCTATGTCCATGGCATTCGGATCTCTTGGTGCCGGGGGTGCAGGTGGCACTTGCAGGGCTGGCACTGGGTTTCCGCCCTGCAGCCTCCAAGAGTTGTACCGATTCTACTGTGGAGCAGCCAGTGCTGTCGTCATTGTCGTCGTTGTCACTGGTTTCTTTGGGCTAGCTCCATGTGGTGTGTACAGCTGTTCCTCAGCTTTCGTATGTCTCCATTGCCTATCTGAGGCAGTGGCTCTGGTATACCACTCAGTTATCATCACCAGTGGTGTCTCTGCATTGCAGAGCTTCTCTTTGATTGCCTTGTGGATGGAGCACTTGAACTCCTCTACTAGCGCTACTCCTAGGTATCCTGATGATCGGGCTACCTTCTTGAAGTCCTGGACGTGCTTGTCCATGGTCCTTGTTCCCTGTACCATTGTTCTGAGCTTCATTATTTTCGTGCTTCGATGGTCGGGGTCTCTGAAGTCTGCTTCAAAAAACGTCCAGAACTCTTCCAGAGTGTTTGGGGCTGGTTCCCCTGCTTCGATTAAATTGTCTTGCCATTCTACTGCTGCTCCTTCCTGCATAAAGCTGCAGATCCAGTATATGGTTGTGCAGTTGTCTGAGAACTCCTCGGGTCTGCCTTTTATGTACAGCTGGCAGGAGTGTAGGAAGGGCAGGGCGTCAACCATTTTGCCTGTGAATTTGGGTGGTACGGCAAATTTGGGTCTCTTAAGGGCAACTGGTAGTGGTTGGAGTGGGGAATGTGGCAGAGGTGGAGGTGGCGGTCCTCGTGGTGGAGAGGGTGGTCAGGAAGGTGGCCCTGGTGGTGGAAGTAGCACCCAGTTTGACTGTTGTTGCAGCTGTTGGTTGGCTAGCTGCAGCTGGTCTTCAAGGAGCTTCTGCCTGGCCTGTAGGTTGTTGATGAAAGCCATCATGTCCTCTGCTGTCGCCGGTGGCTGTTCCTGCGGCAGTGGTTGTTGGACTGGTGGGGGTGGCGGCGGTGGAATGAAGGTGTTGGGGTCCATGGTGGGAGTTGGTGATGTGGGAGAGGAGTAGTGGTAGTGGGTGTGTGGAGAGTGGGTTGACAATAGTACCTTGGTCTGGGCGCACGACCCTGTCATAGACCTTAGGTATGAGAAAATTTGTTCTGTTGCTTCAGCACCTCGTCTTGCTGGTGAAACCTACCCGAGCCTTCTCTTCACATGCTTGGCTGTAGGCAAGATGGGAGTCTCTGAGGATGGTCCCAGTCTCCTTCTAGCTACTCTTTAGGACAGTCGGACTCAACGTTACTGTTCCCTCAGCGAGCGCTTGTTCACCGAATTGGAGGTGCTGGTAGGATGCTCACAACTGTTGATGGAAACCGACAGTGGGCTGGGAATGATGATGTGGGAAAGAGGTGGTAGGTTAGCATGGTAGGCGGTAGGGGAATACTCGCCTTGAGTGTGTGTTCTGGTGGGAGGGTGCATAGGGTAAATTCGAGTTCTTCTGTTAGGGCAATGCTAAGCGCAGGCTCCCACAAGAAGGCATTGCAAGAAGAAAGTGTTATTTGTATAGTCTTAGGCAATCGCAGTGTTAGCAGCAAATCCCAAGAGAACTTGAATGAGGACTCTGGGAGTTATATTACTAGTATATATACGAGCGTACAGGTGGCTACTGACAGGCACCTGCCATGTGTACTGGGCAAGGCACTGACTGATGATTGTGTGGCTACAGTGAGGCTGTGATGCCGGGTAGTCCAACCGGCCCCACATAGCACGTGTTCGCCAGCGATCATGATTATCTTATCTCAAAACTAATAGTATTGCATAATGTATTACATGATTAATATCATTTTTAACCCAGAACCTCTACATCATTGTAATCAATGCATTGAACCTCCCGTACCGATTTGGTACTGTTAGCCTGAGAGCAGGGCCTTGCCCACCGCTTGCTCACTCCGGCTGGGCAACCCATAACAGCCCTCCTCTCCGGATGAACTGAGCCCCGAGTGGGGTCACGCCTCCCCTTATCCAGGGTACAGGACAACTTGCGATCGACACCGGGCATCGCCCTACAGCACGAACTCCTTCCGCCAGGAGCCCCATTTCCCTACGTGCATCACAATGGTGGGGGTACTGTGGACTCCATCAACAGCGTGAAGGAGTACTCCAGTGCTATGAGAGTTTGAAATGCAGCCACACAGCATGTTTCACTCTTTAACTAAAATACTATCAAATTATAGCCTAGAAGGCCCAAATTTTTGAGGATGCAGCCTATGGCATGTCCTCGTTTCTAGAATTCCTTGGTCTGATTTCAAGTCAACTTCGATATTCGCTCCAAGGTCAACGTGGCATCAACTAATCTACTGCTCTCCCTACCAGCTATACCTTGACCCTGCAGAATTGCAAATTCGATGCTGCGTAACGACCCTGTGGCGAGAACACCAGCAAAGAGGCGGACTCTGAAGTCAACTGAACAGAAAACTGAAACTCCTCGTTTACTCAGACTTGCACTTCCACCTCATGAGTGGGAACTCTATGCCCTTGGGACCTATGGCTCCGAAACCGCTTCTCTTAGGCACTCATCGACATCCTAGCACGTTCACTCCTGCAGTTACCCGCACCTGAGGATCTTCTCAAACCACTACCGTTAATGATGGAGACGTACCAGCTGCTTCAGGATCGGGAAATACTTCCCATACTCAAGTCGAACTGCCAACTTCCAATTATTCGACTCCTCGCACTACTGGTTCCAGTGTGGTCGCGACCACAGCCCAAGGCGTGGACTTTGAGACAACTAGAACAATGGGAAACCACACTAAAATTGCTGCTGCTGATGGCGTGGCTCCCTTCAAAAGTAGTTGAAGAGCCTCTTTCGAAGAGATTCTGGACAAAGAGCGACCTGACTCCCACCCTTTCAGGCAACAAACTCCACTACAACCGCTGCTGAGACACATTGAAGGACTAGATGGTCCAATCCCAGTTTACAGTTCTTCTCAATATTTGTTGATCTCTAGAGCCCCTCACGGTAACGACACTTCATTATTTACAAACTCTGCCTCTCTGGACAAAGGAAAGGGGAAGGAGGTGGAAATGAGGACCGAAGGACCAGACATACTGGAAGGCCTATGTTTGCCAGAAGGCATGGATATCCCGGACGAACCCTTGAGCGCGTCGGTGGCTAGATATCATGCTCCATTTGATCCCCTCGTCGACTACAATCCCTTAATAGTGTATGGGGCGATCAATGGAGTTCTCCCAGGCAAGACGAGTGAGGAATCCATTGAATTAAGGGACGCAATCATACGATGGACTCGCCCTCATTTGGCATTGCTGTGGGCTTCGCTACCGGAAGCCATCGAAGATATGCAGAAACACCTGCCTTTGGAAAGTCAACTACAAACCTATTACTACAACACCAGCGCCAACAGTGAAGAGGCTACTCTGTTTTACACAGCGAGCCCTCAAGTTCTGCATGAAACCGGACAAATCCTTCTTGCTGTAACGCAAATCCTCGAAACAATGAATAGGTTTGCGAAAGGAAAGAAGACCCATGCATACCAACTCGACCTGGGATATCAGAATTTGAGGCTCATGGGTAAGAGTGAGGTCACGGGAGAAGTCATTATCACCTACATTTTCTTGGGAAAGAGGCTCTCTCTCGCCTCCAACAACATTAAAACCTACTTCAATGCTATACACTGCACGTACTCGAACACCCTGGACATGGAATCCGTGGCTTCCTTCGATTCCACTAACAGTGATGTTCGATCGAATTTCACCATTTTCACCCCTTGAACTGAACTAGCCAAACTTGCAGTGCGACCTGCTTATGCCAAACTGATTCCAGAAAACTTACGCAGCACGGCTGACAACCTTATCAACCGCCTCCATATGTCTAATGTAGGCTATCCTTGCACCGATTTGGATTACAGTTCGCACCATCCGCGTGTTACGTCTTCCTGATCCGTCCTGCCTCCCACAACATCGGGACCCATTTCTTCTGAGCCTGCTGCTGTAGGCATGGGATCCAAGAGCAGGGAACGAACCTTACAATTTGTCTCTCCGCAAGTTTCAAGGGGACTGTCTGCTATCACTCGGGCTCATCCCATTTCAACTATACCAGGAATAGGCAAACTCCCAGAAGCCTCCGCTTTAGGACTCCAATATGAAACCCCTTCGAAGGTTAAAGACACTGGGGGGCCATCATGGATGCTGATAGCTTCGACACAATCCTATACGGATGGTCTTCTGTCAATTGACCTAGTTGTACTAGATCTGTTGAGTGCTTGGCTGTAAAACTGATACACAACAACAACAGAACCTAACCTCGGATGAGGGGTGCTGCTAGGTTGCGAGGGAAGAAACTTGTAGGCTTTATAGATTTACTTTAATGTTTGGGAATGCTAGGGATAGGATAGGCTTGTCCATAGTATTCGAAGGGGGTGGAAAGGACAAGGTCTGAAAGGTTCAGATACGGATATAGTTTGTTATGAGCTGCACAGGGGTGGAATATTTCAAAGGACATGAAGCTGCGGGTTTGGGAACGGAATCTGAAGGTAATAAGTGTTTGGATGATTTTGAAGTCTGAGCTATGGCGGGCAAAAGGTAGATTGACGAAAGAACTCTCCGGCACACCGTCGAGTTGTTGAATGTCGAGAGGATTGGGGGACTGGATTTCCGAGACGAAGCAGAATGTGGGTAGGATAGCGGCCAACAATGTGTCGTTAGCGGGATTCAGAGTATTGGCAGGTTTACCATTAGCAGAACGCTAATGGCAGATGATAATATGAAAATGGTCAGGGTTGTAGTTGGGGTGAATACTGCGTGGAGGGTAGTTCTCCAATAAGTCGCGGATACTGACGTTCAGAAAGGGAGGACAGAAATGTAGGCAAAGTTCTTGGCTGATTTCTTCAATGATCAAAAATGTTCGCTCCTCAGCGTCTTCGGTGACGACGTGTATGGTGCTGAGTAAGTGATCGGTGTAGATATGCTGGTGTACCGTTTGTTCCAACGTATACGAAAATTGTATGGTTTCGTCCATGAATGAAACGATAGGATTCTGAGGAACAAGGTGTGGTGGGAGATGAGTAGAATTGATCGGTACTCTCCCAAGAATATCAATCGTAGGTCGAGATGGTGGATGTGGGCGATTATTGGATGAAGATGGGTGGAAGCTAGTTGAGTAGCAGCGGTTGATTGTGGTACACGGTTAGCGGAAGAGGGCCGCAAATGTGGCGGCAAGGGGATAGTACTTGGTTCGGGACGCGACGGCAGAGACGGATGCGTTAAACGCATGACGGTCTCTGAGAAGGAGACTCGCCTTGGACTTTCGCTGTTTACAGCAGTAGTCAACTCGGAAGTTGTCGACGCAGTTGCTGTAGTAGCGGGTGTAGTCCACCAGGTTGGCAGAAAGGGACAATTGATGAATTTATGGGGCACAATTGGATCAACTAGACCGAATTGGCCTTGAGAGCGAAGATAGAGAGCAATCCAAAGACAAATTCAAGAATAAGACAACAAGACTACTAGAAGCAGGGTGGGAAATCGCTCTGCTAAAAAGCGAACTGAGGAGAAGAGGGGATCTGATGATGGAAATCGTAACTTGTTCGCCAGACTACGTATG